>PNEQ01037008.1:0-23330 GCA_003012365.1 Medauroidea extradentata
TTAGGGGTTATGTTGATCGGGTATGGGGCGCAAGAAATTAAATAATAAATAATATAGATAGATTTTACATTTTTAGTTATTAAAAATATTAGGGGTTATGTATACATGTATACTGCATATCATGTGAACCATACGAATGTCGAGCCGAAGGTTGCCGAGCATGGCCGAAGATTGCCGAAGGTTAACGAGCTTGGCCGAGAAAACCCGATGAATTTTTAACTAAATAATTGTTATATAAAATATTTTAAATTATTTTATTTTTATTAAATAGTTTTTTTATTAAAATGATTTTATTTTAATTTAATTAATTTTTTAATGCATGTGGGGTTAGGATGGAATGCGAAATCAAAAATTTTTTGGAAGACTCGGAAGAAACCTCCAAGATGACGGTCGGAACAAGATGGCAGAATTTTTAAACTTTTTTTTTAATTTTTAAATTTTTTTTAATTTTTAAATTTTTTTTTTATTTTTCGAAAATTGACGTCATTAAAGATGGCGGTCGGAAACAAGATGGCGGGTGGCAACAAGATGGCGGGCGGAAACAAGATGGCGGCCGGAAACAAGATGGCGTCGGGTTACAGGGGTCAAAGGTCAAGGTCACGGGGTCAAAGGTCAAGGTCACCCACACACCCACAGCCGCCAGCCGCTGTGCCCGGACCGGCTATTTCATACTACTAAGGAGCAATCTAAGTAAACATTGACGTGTACAGATTGTTCCGTATTCTATACCTAACGTCTAAGCTCACAGTGAATAGTAATTTTTGGTAGAGTTCTTAAAATTCTACTATATACTTTATGTACATATTCTTTGCTTTAAAGCCGTAATATTTGTTTTAGAGCATAAATCAAAAATGTTTGTTTGAAGAACCCATTTAACGTATGTGTTATTTAACATTTCTGGCCTGAATTGGTATTACTTTGTGTGTGCAAGTCGTAAACATAGATAGAAAAAATAGTATACATTTTTTCTCTCACTGTTTACACATTTCATTTAACACGTAAAAAATTTAGCGCAAACTTGTTAAAGAACCCGTCCATTAAATTGGTTCTTGAAATAAACATGTTTGATTTATACTCTAAAACAAATGTTACTGCTTTAAAACAATGAATTTGTACATCAGGCGTAAAGTGGAATTGTGTCAGGGTGGTTGTCAGAAGTACTCACATTATCTCGAACTACATATAGTAAGTATATCACAGAGAACTGTGCAAGAAGAATATTCATATAAGTGTACTCTTTCGTGGAATATACTAATAGGCTGCACGATGTAAACGATAAGTATTTACAATTATACACTGCTGTGTAGTAGACGCTGAGACGAACAATTTTATGTAGCACTCTTGCGGTCGACGCAGTTAGTAAATGCAGAAAAATACTGACGAAGTTTGTGTTGGAAATACGTGGGTCGCGTCGTTTGTCCCGGCCGATGTCAGCTGTGAGTCTTGTGTTAGTCTGTGTAATTCTCAGCTGTCGCTATTTTAATCTGAGGTTAGCATATCCCGTAAACGTTACTGAGCAACACTGTAATGATTGTCATGTCAAAAAAAAAACATTGTATGTTTTACATTAAATCAATCACTCACGTTACTCAAACAAGACGTTTTTCTGTATCAGTATTTTGGTTAATACATTTTATTATTGTGCATTACTTTGTTAGTTAATAATGTACTAATTGCCTCGGTTTTATAACGTGTTCGTGGTTTATGACAAAGCAATATGTGTCTGAATTCATACAATTACAATGTTCTACTACAATACGGTATTAAGGCATCGCTCTTTAGTTTTGCAGTGGTTTCAAAAATATTATTTTTAACGCACAATAACACATTAAAAAATTCATTCTTACATTTTTAACACTTATGTATTATTGTTTGTATCTTAATTATTCTGTTGCAATACACCAAACGGGATTTTAGATCTTTTCTCCTGAAATACCGCATATTTTGTTGTCAAAATAAGCCAAATTGAAGCAAATATTTTTTGCTAGCAAACGGTACATTATTTTTAAAAAAACTCTGTGGAAAAATTGTGCGCCGTGTGACTGTACACAGTCTCAGATTTTTTCAAAGCATTTGGTAAAAAAAATATATTTGAGATATTTGCAATTGTGTTTGAAATTAATGAAAAACCATGGCCTTAATGGTTCGAGACAGATCTACCCTGTGATGCAGCAAGCTTTAGCAACTATCAGAAGATTTTAAACTTGACTCGCAGCTGGGATATGCCTCCGTATACAACACTCTCCATATATTTATTGTACCAACTTCGTTAAAGCTTTTCGAGAGTTGATATATATCAAGTTTCTCGTTTCAGCGTCCTCCACACAGCTGTGTACAGTTGCAAACACTTATCCATTACAACCTGTACTGCTAGAAACGCCTTATTTTTTTTAGAAAATATTTTTACGCCTGGCGGTTTTAGTGCCTTACGTTCACATCCGCAGATGTGCTTCATGGTCAGTGCTCGGATTCTTTTAGCCCTTAGCGTCTTGTGGTTATACCCGCATGCCACAGACGGGAGGTCTCGCTGAAACCTTATTCTTAGAGGTACAGATAAATGAGAGACGTCTGTATACAACGAAACGTAGCCAATAACCATAAAGCATAGCTGCAGGTGTGCGGTTAAGGGCGCGGTAACCTCAGTTTTCAACGTCTTTTTTATTTATATATTTGTGCCAGATATTTTTTTCTTATTTTATTACATAAATTGTGACTAAATCTTCCTCTTAGAAAATTGTTGTATATCTCATAGTTTTCGCGTAATGAGTCGTAAACGTCAAAATTTGCACTTTACTGTTTTATGTACACTACTAAAACCAACTGTAACACCAAACCGAAAATATTCACAGAGTATAACAATGTTGTAGGCTACGAAATGACACATATAAAAACAAAAAATAAAATAAATTTGTATTTAATAAAAAATGCTGAATTTTGAAATGAAAATTTAAAAATTTCAAAAATTGTTTAAAAATACAAAAATGTATTTATATAGTTCAAATCATAGCCTATAAAATTGTTATACACTGTGAATTTTTTCGGTTTGGTATGTCGGTTGGTTTTAGTGGCGTACATAAAACCGTAAAGTCGAAATTTTGACGTTTACGACTCATTATGCAAAAACTATGAGTGATGCAACAATTTTCTAAGAGAAAGATTTAGTCACAATGTGTGTCTAAAATAAGAAAAAAAATATTTGGTACAAATCTAAAAATAAAGAAAATGTTGAAAACTGAGGTGAACCACTGAAATAAGCAGACGCAAAAATCTTGGCCAAGAGTCCCTAACTACAACAGACGATTAGAGCCAATGATTATTGAGCAGTAAAAAAATTTGTACATTTTAAAGGAAAATCTTTCAAACTAATATCATAACATTATCAGTCAGGTAATAAAAGTGAGCTGTCAGAAGCCTTTTAAAGTGGTTACAAATATTATGAACATCTTTGGGAACTAGTAAAACAAATGTTAATGAGCAAGTTTTTCGATTTGAAGCAAAATAAACCTAGGAGACCTTACACATTTTACAAAATATTTCGTAACTTTACAAAAAAAATTTTGTAACATTACAGACCACTGTTATAAAGTGAACCAGACACTAGTTGTAAAAATACAAACATTGTTTGTAGATTTACAGAACTGTTTGTAAATATACCAAGAAGTTTGTGAAAGTACAAGTTTTTTTTTGTAAATTACACAATACAGTTTTGCAGTGTTACAAAAACAATTTTTTTACTGCGTGGTGAAAAAATTTGCACTTACATGTTTTAATGCTTAATGTACAAATCTACAGTTCTGCTGCTTGATGACTGACAGGATGCTTTAACTTGCAAGGCCTCGGAGGTTCTTTATGTCAGTAAATCATAGCCCTGTAATATTGCAGTAACTTTATAGTGACAGGTACACAAAAAAAAACTGTTTTGTGGTGACTGCAAAATGTTTTGCCAATATGGACCTCACAAAATATTTTTGTAGTAGTTACAAAATATTTTGGTAGTCACTGCAAAACTTTACTGCGAACAGCAAAAATTTTCAGTGGTCACCACAAAAAAATTTGGTGAGGTCCATAATGACAAAATATTTTGTGGTTACCAGTAAGTATTTTTTTTCAGTGATACAGTCCTATGAGTGACACCACTTCTGTACAAATACACACTGTCAATAACCATGATGCACAGCTGCAGATGTGCACATAAGGCAACAAAGCAAAATGGTGCAAAAATCGTTCATAAAAAATGAATAGATCTAACCATGATCCTTCTTTTGTACTTCTTTTAAGAACTTTTTTTTTCTCGAACTTAAGAGAGAGCAGATATTTTTTTAAAAATTCTCCCATGTTTATTAATTTTTTTTTAGTAATTTTTACTATAGTAACCAATATATTGCGATTTTACATCATCATTTCGTTTAAGAAACCTTCGTTTGCTAACGCATTAGCCAAAACCGTATAACAATTTGCTACTTAGAAAGAAAATATTTTTATAAAACTGGACCGCATGAGTTGGCGCAACGAATGACACGCTTTCAGTAGGACACCGGTTTGATTCCTGACTCCAAATTTCCTGATTTTGGTTTTGGATGGTTTCTCGAAATCAATCCAGGATAATGTTTGGACAGAGATTCAAATAAAAGCCGAAGCAGAATCACCTCCTAGTTCTGCTCTTATGTAGCGGCCTTTAACGACCTCGCTGTCGGTGAGATGTAATTCCACATATTGATTAGTTACGAAACATGGTATCTACTCTCATTAAAGTTAAAAAACATTATAATCTAAGAGAGGAACTTACATCAGCAGATTATGTATAAAACGAACTTCATTAGTTGGTAAATGTGAGTCCTTACCGTCATTTAGTGTATGTTCTGCTGGTCTGATGAGACACCAAGCTTCGTGGAGAAAGAGTCTACGATGGAGGCACGATTATTTCGCGTATTGATTCAAGGTCTTGTTGAACGTCAATAACGTATACTTTACTGCCAGTTCTCTGATTAGACGACAGTAGTTTTGACACATCTTTGGCGATTGAAAACCAGTAATAAATAAACAATTCGTGGTGATATCACGTGGTACCCTCTTGTACATATAGGAGCCAACGTATATTCGACTATGACCAGAGCGTATATAGGTCTGTGAAGTCTAGGCTGCTGTCAGATGATTACGCGAAATACTCGTGCCTATAACGATCAATTCCGGAAGGAGAAAAAGCAAGATTAGGTGACAACGCAGAGTAAAAACTGCTTTGTTATAAAACAGTGGTTAGAGTCACTTATTCTTAGTGAATATAATATTGTGTTAACCTTTTTCCAGTGCCTTATTTGCACATTTCCAGCCCTTATTCATAGGTATGATAGGCAGTGTGTATTTGTGAAGAGGTATAACGTATTTGACTGTGCAAATCAGAACAACTTCAAATCATGTCTGTGGTTTGCGGGTATCACCTCAAACAGCTGAGAGCTTAAAACATCCAATCCTTGACCTTGAAGAAGAGCTGCAGACGTGCACACAAGGCAATAAAAAAAAACACTGAAACATGTTCGTGTGGAACTTTCTTCAGAAGTACGTCAGTATATCTAACAACTACATTCACAGAAACAAACGATGTAGTGGGTACGTATTACGATGGAAAATGTTTTAATCAAGTTGTGAGCCTTGGTCACGTGGGTTATGGTCTGCAGCAAACAAACGCGTGTTTGGTGGGCAATATAGGCGCAGCAATTTAGCTGGTTCAGCGACCAGCCGGCTGGACTACACTGTATTGCGGACACTTTCCCTCATCTACGTGCTCATTAGCAGCTATTTCATTGTGTTAAGAGTGCGCGGTAGACAAATAAACGCCGAAAACACTAATTGATTTCGACTTTTTTTCGAAGCCAATATGGATAAAATATTCAACAATCCTTGATAATGGAATTTGCCAACTTTATGAGTAAATACAGTCAAACCTCTTTAATACAAACCTGAAGGGACCAAAATTTGGACTTTTTGTAATAATAGGGTTTGTATTAACAGGTGTTCACTAAAACCTTAAAAAGTTTCTAAAATTTTGGTAACTCTGTGTATCCCCACAAATCAAATAGTCTATATACCACAATGACTTCTTTTTGCTTGAGAACTTGATATTGCATGGTTTAATGCATAAACAAAATTTTATTAAACATTAACGTAATTATTTCATTTGTTGTCTCATTCCAAGGGGAATAAAAAGCATTTAGTATTAATTATACCTTTCTATTAACAGGGTTTGTATTAACGAGGTTCCACTGTATTTATCCAGAATTACTAATTCGTTACGCGTGATCTCGTGCACCGCAGTTAAATGTACGAGGTTCCTGCGTCAGAGATTGTGCCTCAGAAGTTCGTAAAACTGGAAACAAATTTGTTTGAAACGTTGGCTAAAACTATTGTCTATGATTGCTATTGTTAAATTTTCGCAAATTGCCTTCAAGAAACCTAAAGTTATAGAATAATGCTTTCAGCGTTTAATTAGGTACCACGCCCTCGTAAGGTTAATTCTACAACAGGTTAGAAAGACCAATGGGGGCACACTGACCAATCACAGAGCTTTCCTAAATCGTAAGTTACATAAAGTTGATACTTTAAAACGCGAGATGGGTTTATTTTCACTTTAAAGATAAGTCAAACGACATCTCTACTTTAAATATAATTATACAACAGTTTCGTATTTTTGGTCCCCTAGCGACAGCAGCGAAACTAGCGGCAGAAATGTTCCCTGTGCCAAACTCTCCCACAAGAAGACACATTTTTTCTAACCTGTAATATAATTAACCTTAATTGTACGGCGAGTTGTACATCTGACCAGGTTTTCTATTGGTTTAGAATCCTCGATAACCCATTCCATAAACAGTGACTTAGTCCCGAAAGTAAATTAAGTGTCTACGTAGTTTAGCGAAGTCATTACAGGGAATCAGATCAATTTATAAGAACCCCAGATTTTAACAAAAATATATTTGTACACTATTTCAAGGCCTTACGTGCGTATCTGCAGCTAGACTTCATGCATATAGGCAGTAAGCCTTTGCAGTACCATCACTCATTTGACTGTGTGCATCATACACTATAAAAATATTATAAACTTTAACAAAGATAATCCATGGTAACCGAATTGACAAGGAATGTCTTCGTAACACCACGTAGTGATTTTGTAAATTTAAAGAGTGTATGCTTTTAACATTACAAGGTATAGTCTTACATTTGTACTTGAAATAGTAAACAAAATCCGATTAATTTTAAGGATGAAAAAAAATTATTTGAGAAACAACATACACAAGTAATTTTGTCAAATAAATATCTTTACTAAAACAAATTAGTGGACACTTAGAGAATCAAGCCTTCATAATTCAGATTGTAAAACCGCTCGACCATTTAAATTTGTATTTTCTCACTCATTTATTACATATTCCTTTATCAGACTTCCTTTATTTAGAAGAATGTAGTTCACTTGAATGGCCAATTTATTCCAACAAAATATGTACCGAAATATATAAATTGCATATAACTATACAATACCCAACAAAACCATGACTTTGGTTGATTTTATAATTTTCATAAGTATTTTCACAGAAGGGAACCCAACTTTACAAACACATATTTATGTTTACATAGTGGTATCCCATGTACATTTACAATGTCTTATAAACTCAAAAAGAAATTCCTTTTAATTTTACAAAAAAATAAATAAAAAGAGAATTAGAGAGATTTTAAGGGTATAACCCCAAGACGCGTGATAATTAAGCGAATTCAATCGCTAACTATGAAGTAGAGTTGTAGATGTGCATGTTGAACAATGAAAGACCTTAATACACAACTTTATTCGCTAAAATCGGGGGCACCTACCAAAGGTTGGCTGAGACACTGCACAGTTGGGTACAGCAGGGTACAAGTTTCAAACACTGTACTCAGTGTTAGCGACTACGGCAACCCATTTTTTGGGCGCGAGATCTGTTTGCAAACGCTAGGCGCTCGTGCGCAGCTTTCCTGTAACGTATCGTCGTGTGTCAATGAAATGAGGTTTCCTACGTGACTGGGCCAGTTCGAGCCACTGTACGTTGCTCCGAATTTGGATGTCTGCGGTTTAAAGAAAAGACACTTAAATGCAACACAGAAAATCACCCGAGCCGCGAGGTTTTCTAATATGACGTCTGTAGAAACCCTTCTCAAAAATGGGTGATTCTCAAGCCCCACCACATGATGAAACCTGTGAAACACAAGTCGTTAAATTTGTAATTTTATCAGCTGATCAAACGATACTGTCTGCTAGGAAAGAATTTTGCCTGTTTCCAATCGCGGTGAGTGAAAATTGTTTGTGCCTTGTCTATTATTAAAGCCGCGAGTGTGTGGCGAAAACAATACTGCACGATTTGGTTTCAATACTTTTCGTGTACTCCGTTTCACGGTCAGTTGCTGGATGTTTTAACTCTCGTTTGTCTTGTGGATTCTACTTGCATATCACATACGTGTGACGTCACAGTAAGCTTATTCTGATTGGTGCAGTCCACTGGGAGACTCGTCTGACCAAAGACGTGTTGCCAACAATCATGAAGCACAGCTGCAAATTTTCATGTATTGCGTTAAAACTAAATGTTGCCAACCTCACCTGACCACATTGATGGCTAGAGCTGGTGATTTTTTGGTGAAAATAACCACGCAACGTTTTGTTTTAATGCCTCATGTGCACATCTGAGGCTCTGCTTCATGGTCACTGATTGGTAGAGACCGGAAAAATTCGCGGGTTCACTGAGCTGTAGGCTAGCTTCCAAGAAGATATGTGAAATCGTGCAGACAGCAGCTGTTTATTAGCTGCTCTCTGACGCAGTGAAATGGGCCTGTATTCAGTTACAGTTTTATTATTGGCTCAGATACTTCCAGGAAGTGTCAAGTAAGTCAACTGCCAATTATGAATGTGTTATATACCTATAGAAGCAGGGACTCTAGCTTGCGCCTAAAAGAAAACGAGAATTTTTCAGGTCTCTACTGATTGGCTGTTTTTAACTCTCGAGTATCTCGGGGATCTACCGGCAAATCATAGACATGTGTAGAGGTAATGATTTTTGGTGAAAAGGATTATGCAACATTTTGTTTCAGTTTTTCGCGTGCACACCTGCAGCTTTGCTTCGTGTCATCAGTGATTGGCTGTTTTTAACTTTCAACATATTTGGGATCTACCCGCTAATCGCAGACGGGTGGTGTCTCAGTTACGTTGTTCTCATTGTAACGGTCAAATGAGTGACGCTTCTACACGAATGCATATTGCCAATAACTACGGGCCAGAGTTTCAGACGTGAACGTGAGTCACTGAAACAAAATGTTGCATAATTCTTTTCACCAAACACCATTTCCTCTAGACATGTAGTGTTGTAGTAACCTGACTGTGATTGGCTTAGTGAAATGAGAGTAGTCTGTTCATAAAGGCATGCAGCCCAGTAACCACGGAACAGAACTGCAGGTGTGCACATAATGCACTGAAACAAAGTGGGGCAAAACTCTTTTCCCGAGAATCCGCAGTCCCTACCAATATTGTCAACAAGCAGAGGTGCAGATGTGAGCGTTATACATTGATACAAAATGTTACACAATTATTTTCACCAAAAAACCAACAGCTCTCTTTACGATGTATTGAAGGGCGCGGTCTACCGCAATTTTCATCACAATTTTTTATTTTTTATTTGTACCAGATATTTTTTTTCTTATTTTAGACATAAAATGTGACGAAATTTGGCTCTTATGAAAATTTTTTATCTCTCATAGATTTCGCGTAATGGCTTTTTAAAGTCATATTTTGCGTGTTTCCATTTTAACGACTACACTAAAACCAACTAATATACCAAACTCAAAAAATCACAGTGGATAAAGACATTACAGGCTACAATGACATGCTAATAAAGTTAAAGAATAAAAATGATTTGTATTTTTAAAAAAATGTTGAATTTTTTAAATATTTATTTTCAGTTTCTGCATTTTTTTAATTCAAATAATTTTTATTCTTTCATTTTATGAGCATGTTATTGTAACCTGCAATGTCTTTATCCATTGTGATTTTTTTGAGTTTGTTATATCAGATGGTTTTAGTGTAGTCGTTAAAACGGAAACATGCAAAATATGCCTTTAACAAGCCATTACGCGAAAACTATGAGAGATAAAAAAAAATTCATAAGAACCAAATTTATTCACGTTTTGTGTCCAAAATAAGGAAAAAAATATCGGTACAAATAAAAAATAAAATAATGGTGATGAAAATTGCGGTAGACTGCGCCCCAAGTCCGTTCCTCACCTCCTACACGCCACTATTAAGAGAAGGTATCGAAACACCCTGACCGTGAATGTCTTTAGCGCTGGTGAGGGGTGATGTGATGTGAGTATGGAGCAGCGCTGGAATGAAAGGGCGGGGGAAACGGGAGATCCCCGAGAAAACCCCCCGACCAGCTGCATCGTCCGGCACGATTCCCATATGCGAAAATCCGGGACCGACCCCGCCGGGAATCGAACCCGGATCGCCTTGGTAGGAGGTCTGACCTCTCGGCCACCGCGGCCCCCTTTGAATGTCTAATGGTTAGAGCCACGATTTTATGGCGAAAAGATTTTTGCAACATTTGGTTTCGATGCGTCATGTGCACACCTGCAGCTCTGCTACATCGTCTGTGGTTGGATGAATTTACTCTCACTGGCCTTGGCAAATTATAGACGTACGGAGTCACAATAATCTTATTCTGATTGGTGCAGTAAAATGAGAAACGTGCCTGAACAAAGACACGCTGCCAATAACCTTGAAACAGAACTGCCGATGTGCGCGTGAGACACTGAAACAAAGTGGGGCAAAAATCTTTTCGCGACAAAATCGTGGCCCTACTAATGGTCTTAACGTTACCCCTCGGTTGTGTACAGTCATCACCAAGGTTCACATTAATTGCAACACACCCACTTCACCCTTGACAGACATATGTCACCAAACGTAAACTATGTAACACCAGCAGATAAGTGTGTAAATATTATTGCAATGAGAGATTATATGTGGTTCGCGATAAAGTTAGCAGAATTCGTAATTAATTAACAAACTGTTTGATTGGGCCAATGTACGTTAACTTTAGAGTGTGTTAAAATGTTTTCACTGATTTTTAATTACATGGAAGTTCTCATATTAAAAGTAGTGAATATGGCTACAGAACGGCCGAAATAAAACTTTATGCAGTGCTCACTTTATCCTGAATGGCCTATACATTTGTTACTTTGTTTATTTTACAAAACTGGCAGAAAAAAAGTAAATTATCTGACTGGAATAGTGTAATTAGAGTTCCAAAAGTGCTCACTTTATCCTCAACTGCCAATGCAGTATGAATGTATTGAACGACATTCATCCAAGTTTGGTCAACAAAAAATGAGCAATGGCTTATTTCACAGACCAATACATTCTCACTAGAAGATAACCAAAACATTTTAGTTTATTGCTGTGGAATGTCAACACAAATGTTGCTTCAAACGAAAACCGTAGATAAGATGTGGGAGCAGAAGAAACTCACGTACACGACGAACTGTAGGCTATAATTCACTTTTTTTTAAACTAAAGGCGATGTCAGCCTGTAGCTTCTATATCACACAGTTACTAAACATGATTCTGCGCGTCATTAATTTAAACACGGAAATATACAGTTTGCTTGATACTCAACAGGGCCTACACAAAGAATGAAAATTAACATCTTAATGGTCATATAGAATCATCCTCCAAAATACTGCAGAATGATGCACATAATGTGACTGAGCGACAGTTATTTTAAAATAGAAATTGGTTACAGGCGAACAGCGAACTTTTAGAATCGGTAAAGGCAACGAACGAATAGCGATAAAATAATGTTAGACTCGGAAATAATCGTCTGGAATCTTGTAAAAAGTACACTTTTACCGCACTAAATCACTATCTGCAGTCATGTAATAATGTGGTGTAAACATAAATTATATATATATATATATCACTATTTACAGGCTATACACGAGTGTTTATCGGGTTACAATGTGATAAATATTTCTCAGTTCCTGAAGGAAAGACTGGCAAAGATTCCGTACCATTTTCTCGTTAGTATTTTTTCATCTAACAAAATCGCTAAAGTCATAGCAATAATCGATTACCTCAATAATAAATGAACTTTATGTACTTCTGAAATAAATTTGATTTATTCTAAATTGCTTTACATGTTGCCTCAAGGCTGTTTATTGGACATGTTATATTCAACTTCCCTGTTTCCGTGCCTCAAACGTAAAAAAAAAAAATAAAAAAAAACAGCTAGAAGGTCCACTAACTATTAAGGGACATTACAGTAAGAAGGAATTTTCAAATGTAATAATTCGCTTGTAGCTAATTTGTTTTTCGAAATGTTGAATTGAACGTTGCGATATATAGAGCGTATGAAGAACAAAACACGAAATTGATCAAATACATTTTTGTTCAACTGCGTTATATATTATATCGGTTTATTTTGATTAGTTTTCAGAATTTAACTTTGTAGCTGGAAACTTAGTCGGTATATCACTTAAGATATTAATATAAATGTCATATTCCTACCACTTTTTTTGTTTGAAAATGTAGAGTATTTTATAAAATAGTCTCGAATTCTCATTTCAAAATTCGAAATATTGTGTGAGCTATTTTATAGCGAACTTCAGGTCGTGTTTCAGGAAAATCATTCACAAAATCACCTTAACGCTTTTTTTTCTGGAATTTGAATACATTAAAGAAATAAATTACGAAATGCTTAAATAAACTTAAATTTGTTTTAAATAGTCCACTCTCTTTCGTCGTAGACGTTCATGGATTCGTAGCATCCTTAAATGGCGGATACTTGCGAAAAGTGAAATTTTCGTAAACTGAAAATACACTTGCTGTAACAGGACATTACATGTTATTCAATAAAGAAAATCTTTGCTCTTGAAATATGCAGAATTAGCGTTCATATATAAACTACATAATAAATGCAGTGTCGTTTGAAAATAAAAAAAAACTATTTAAAATATTTACGTAAACTTTAATATGTCCTCTGGTTTAATAGCTGATAATGTTAATAGCTTGTAATCGAAGATTGTTGGTAATCGGTATAGGTTAGATCTAAGACGACTAACATTCCCCTCGTCTCCCACCCAAAAGCGTTACTGTAGCTGTGTTTAATCAAATATAAACTTATTTTCGTTTGCAAAAATTATCATTAAAATTATTCTTTGGTGGTAGGCTACTTAAAAAAATAATAATGCGGTTAACTATGAACAGAAAAGTCTGCTAATGCACAAAGCTATTAAATATTATATAATATTTTTATAAACGCGGTAGTAAATACGAACCCGAGAAAGGTTCATAATATATACTAGGCATCATTCCAATTAATACAAAAATAAAATAAAACATGCATAGAAAATAGCGAGGGATCATACTTGTCTGTTATTCTAATCAGAACTGCTATAATTTTATACTACAAAGTAACATTTTATAAAGAAGCAAACAAACTTTACACACAAATTTTATAAAATCTAATCAAAGTAACTTTTCCAAGTTTAGAGTACACATTGGCCGCGTGCGATTTCATTGTCTAATGGCCCCGACCACGCCTCAAGCCCTTGAAAAGTGCATCGCAGAATTGACGTCGCATATGCACCCTAGAATGTCCCCTTCAGCCGAGGGCACAAGCCACTTACCCTTCTCGAGCTCTAGATACTAATTCACAAAATGCAACCTACTTCATGAAGGGAACAAAGGCTTAGGACTCAAGGGCACGTTGCACTGAATTCAAACAAGGCCAATGTAACTCAAGTCAAACACACTTCCACGTTTCTGCTGACTTTCAAGATATATAAAATACACAAAATAATATATACGGTAATTCTTATCCCACATAAACTATGAGGCAGTTCAGTAACTACAAACGTGATTACTTGGAATCGGAACTGTTTTTTGTCGCGAAACACAGAAAGGAAACAACTTGAAGATGTTAAGAAAACTGATTGAATTAGGTCGCGAGATCTTGAAAACTGACAGCCTCGTGAAGACACATGAGGTGAGTATGGAGCGTCGCCGGAATGAAAGGACGGAGAAAACGGGAGATCCCCGAGGAAATCCGCCGACAAACGACATCGTCCGGCACGATTCCCACATACGAAAATTCGGGGACCGACTCCGCCGAGAATCGAACCCGGATGGCCTATGTGAAGGCGAGAGATCTGACCCTCAATCACCGCCCCACCCCCTTTCCCTCATCGTTTTGGGGTTATACGCGCTAATCACAACCTTGTTATGTTTGTCATAATAAAATTGGTGACGCCTCTACTCAATAACCACGAGGCAGAGCTGCAGATGTGCACACAAGGTTTTAAAAAAAGAAGGTAAAATATATATTCGCGAAAATTATGTGTCAGTAATGATGGGGGTGGATGGGCGTGAATTTCTCAGCCTCGCTGAAAGTAGCGGAAAGATGGCTGGATGAATGAAGAGGGTAAGGTTAGAGGATAGGGGGAGGGGTTTAAAGATAGTGTAAAAGACGTTCATCTCGAGGTGTGTGGTCGCGCGGAGGTGTCGGTGCGGAGCGCCGGGTCACAATGCATCATCTTGTTGGGGATCGCCGTCGTGTAAACACACCTGGTTGTCCTCTTCTCAGGGCGGCAACAGGTGGCCCTTGCAGTCGAGTGTCTGCACACATGAACACATACACGCCTTCCGACAAAGTCCCTCGCCCGGGCCCTTGCACAATGTCGCCCTTTGTCGATGGTCCGAGGCTCCTTCGTAGCATCTTCAACTGCGCGACTTTCTATACGCTCAATGGAGAGTTCTTCAGCTCAACACCCCGGCTGCTCTACTAGATCAAGGCATCCGCCCACCTGGAATACGGAACAGCTGGATGTACAGGAGCTGAATCCCTTGTCTGTTTTTTTTCATGGGCGTGAACTGGGCCGACTGCAAAATACTCTAGACATTGAATTCTGTGTTATATGTGAGTCGCGATAAAGCGAGTATTTCTAAAGACCATCTTTTCTGGAATAGCAATTTAAAAAATATTATTCACTGTGACCTGAGGCGGTAACGTCAGAGTTCGGCACAATCTATATACACTTTGATGGTTTCTTTATTGGCTGGGGCCACGGTGGCGGAATGGTCAGACCATTCACCTCCCACCAAGGCGATCCGGGTTCGATTCCCGGCGGGGTCGGTCCCGGGATTTTCTCATGTGGGAATCCTGCCGGACGATGATCCCGGCGGGATTTCTCGTTCCCCCCACCCTTTCATTCCAGTACTGCTCCATACTCGCCTCATGTCACCCCTCACCAGTGCTAGATCTCGATGTTTAGTGCTGACCAAACTTTCTCACTCATAAATTAAAAAGATGCAGGAAACTATCAATTATCTTAAAATACCTACAAGGTATATACGTAACTATGATCCTGAACCACCCATAGATTTGGTACTGCACGCTGATAAATGTTCGTTTGAATGAATGAATGAGATATTTTAATCACGAATGAGATATTTTAATCATGAATGAGATATTTTAATCAAGGTCTTCAGCACTGATGGGGATGACATGAGGTGAGAATGGAACGGCACTGGAATGAATGGGCGGGGGAAACGGGATATCCCCAAGAAAACCCGCCGACCAACGGCATCGTCCGGCACGATTCCCACATGCGAAAATCCGGGGACCGATCCCGCCGGGAATCGTACCCGGATCGCTTTGGTGGGAGGCGAGAGGTCTGACCCATCGACCACCGCGGTCCTAATATCTATGTTGGTTTGAGTCCCACCTAATTTTTGCGTGTGAGAAACGTGGCAGACGTTACAGCTAGCGGCAGAGTTTTCTTGGGGTAATCCGGTCATGAATAGTTTGTCATAAATGCATCGCTGAGGCCAAATTATAGATAAGAAATTTGACTTCTACCTAGGGTATAATTTTTTATGAAGTACCATCCAAAATATTTCTTATCACAAGATTGAGTCTGGTGCTCATTCCTGTCAATACTCTCTTATGTTAGATACCTATTATAACCTTGCAGTGAAAAAATTTTTGTTCAATTATAAAAAATGCGGGGAAAATTTATTTATAAATATCCCCTTTTCACTACAAAACTCGTTGTAAATATATAGTAAATGTCTCGCAAATATGGAACAACAATAATATTTATTCAAATTTGTATACAATTATTTCTACTCCTTCATTGTAAATTACCACAGTTGTTTGATTGTTAGTAATGATTTGGAATAATATTTCAATCATTACCTTGTTAAAGAGCTTAAAATATAGCAAATGTAAAGTGAGCCGTAATTTTATTTGTTTTACATGTAACACATGTTAAGAACGCTTCCTACCCCAGAGTCTTGGCGGGAAGAAGGATAGAGCTGTACATATAGTCCGTCTCATATAAGAATTCCACTTTTTGACAGTTGTTTTGGCATTTCTTCTTACAACTGTTAGCATGGAATACAGAGTTTTCCTCTGTCACGAGTAATTTTGGCACAAACACTTTCAGCTAACTCTTAACCTATGCAGTTTAACAAAATTAAAAATATTATTCTATAGATATTTGTAGGCCTACACGAGTCAGTTTTCATAACTGTCAAAAAATATAATTCTTATGTGAGACAGACAATAGTATATTTTATTACGTGAGGTTCAATACCTGTCAAAACTGCACAATATACGCCGCCACTGTTTTTATTGGTTTAAAACGTTTCGTCCCACATTGCTATACGAAAGTTTTCACTGTTTTTTTTTTCAGTACTCATAAAAACATTAAATAATAATTATTTTAACTACCACGAACATTCGAAAATACCTACTTCAGATTCTCCATCTCCCCCGCCACTAATTTAATTCCTGTCGTAATGTTTTCGTTTTCCCTGTGCGAAAAATGTGTTTATCCCCAAAACCAATATTCCAAAATTGACAGATCCCCACAGATTGTCATCTAATACAATAATCGCTAGCTTCTTCTGTGGTAAGCAAGAATAATACTTATACGCGTTTAAAGTACATTTTAACATCTCTAATATATTTGAAACAATGTTTCAGCACTAACTGGGACATAAAATATAAAAAGCTATCGTTTATGAACAGAGTCACTGATATTAATGAGAAAGAAATTCCAGCAGGTGGTTTCAGTGAGACTTCTGTGCATATCTGCAGGTCAGATTGGATGTTTTGCAACTCTCGGTGACATGGGGTTCTACAAATCACAGACTGTGGGGTCGCTGATACCTCATTATGATTGGCACAGTCACATCAGTGACGCCTCTGCGAAAGACACTCGGCAAATAATTATCAAGCAGAGCTTCAGACGTGCACGTGATAGAAGTTAGTGAAAAATTACTTTCTCCTAAATTCCGTGGTCCTACCTACGAAAGCACAGATACGATATACAGTGTTGTCAAATGACTTCATACACATACACTGTACTAGCTAGGAATCGTTGGTGGTCTTCAGTAAAGGTGTTAAGGACTCTGCCACATAACTTCACAGCACTATAGTTAACACGGTGAATCCATGCTTAAAAAATTTCTCAATATATTAATTTTTAAGGATAAATATTACATCAATGTACAAAACGGAAAATACACTTTAAAAAACATTTTTTGTCAGAAAGCGACCGAGAAAAGTTAATTCACACGAATTATTTACGAAATGTAAATTACACGTTTCTCATTCACGTTGAAGTATTCTTCTAAACATAGCATGTAGAATACATATTTTCTTAGAATTGCATTTAGATATTATTTGTTTATAAAAGAATAATTTATTTTTTCAATGCTTCTTACTTTAAAATTCAGGACAGCAACTTTGGTATGACAGAGACGCTAACCTCATACATATTTCTGCCCTGTTCCGGTTTATTACTTTTTCTTAGTATAAAACAACTTGAAACCCCTGGAACATAAATATTGGGTGATTTTGCAGAAAATAAATTTAAGAATTCTAGCACAAATTCATGAAAATCTACAAGATGAACATCTGCCGAATACGTGGCACGAATGTACAGCTAGGCCATTACGTAGAGCCACGATTTTATGGCGAAAAGTTTTTTGCAACATTTGGTTTCGATGCGTCATGTGCGTACCTGCAGCTCTGCTACATCGTCTGTGATTGGATGATTTTACATTCACTTGCCTTGGCAAATGACAGACGTGCGGAGTCACAATAATCTTATTCTGATTGGTGCAGTCAAATGAGAAACGTATCTGAACAAAGACACGCTGCAAATAACCATGACGCAAGGCTACCGTTGTGCGCGTGAGTCACTGAAACAGAGTGGGGCAAAATTATTTTCGCGACAAAATCGTGGCCTTTGTCATTAGTTATGTACGACCAATATTGCGGGAAAAATTGTTGTCAAATTACTGACCTTTTTTCCTGCCGTGGTATTAAAAACCTTATTTACAACCTATTTAAAAATAAAATTTTTGTGCAAATACAATTCAGTTTTTAGTAGATAATAATAATAATTATTATTATTAATATTATTATTATTCGTGTTGAAATCGACCTCTAATACAAATTTTCTAGAAAATTTCCTGAACTTATTAGGTCCTTTTCAAACGATAGAACGCATAAGAATATTCTTAAACTGCAACTTTGAAATAAAATAGAAAAACCACTTTCGAAATTACTTATTATATTTTCTCTTACGGAGTTGCGTGTGATTAGTTACATATTTCATCACAACTGGTGTTTTTTTTTTTTACAATACTTACAACCAGTTATTTTGGTAATAAAAAAATTCGTATAAACTTGTTTCATTGCTTTACGTGCACATCTGTATGTCTGCTTCATAATTATTGGCAGTTTGCTTTGTGTACAGACCTTAACGACATTAATGTGCAAATCATGATAAGGTTATCGTAACACTACAGTCTGTGATTTGCAGACAGAACACTGACATGTTCAGCGTTAATAAGTTACAATCACTGACCGTGAACTAGAATTGCAGGAAATTATTTTAATAAAAAATCAGTATCTGTATAAATACCATATGCTTGTCTAGGTAAACTCTGTGTGCATATGTTAAGCACACAGGAAAAAAAGAAAGTGTGGCTGCCAAATAAATGTTTGATCATTAACAGTGAAGTTTAATGACACTGAGCTTGTCAAATAAATGTTATGCTCACCACATAAACATTTTGCTAACGCCACTGAATAAAGGTGTCCACGAAAAATTATTTTGTGTTTACAGCCAAATGATTTGGCCGGGACCATTGACTAAAGAAATTTTCTTTCGGCGTGTTTTACACTAGGCCTGCTGAGAAGCAATAATTTTATACCTAAATGTCATCCTGTGCCGAATGTGTTAAGGTAGTTGCCTGGAGGAATGTATTTTGCATTTTTGAGGACTAGAATTGCGGAGAGCTAAGTGCGACATAGCATACGAATCGCGTGTCACCCTAGCCTCTAGGCGTAAGTCACTGAACTACAGTGCAGTCTTCTCATCGATAACATGCCTCAATGAAGCGTTCTGTGGTGACCTAACTTTTAATTACGTAATTATAAAAATCATAATATATTTACTGTACAGGATTATTCTCGAATCTATATGATTCTGCGCAATAATACTCATACCTAAAAATGAATGCAAGCACATCAATCTACGCCGCGAGAAATGAGCTTCCCGAGTTAGTGGACGCCACAATTATTTTAGGCACAGAAGCTAGGAAGGTGAATATCGAATTTAATAAATCTGTCAAACACCTCATCACCTCTAGGCGCAAAGTACTAAACTAGCATGCAGTGTTCTCGAAGAACGTGTTTACCAACGGGGCTTCAAGCAACGACCCTGCTATTTTATTTGTGAAAAGTATGTGGTATAGTCCAACGCAGGTTTCTGTGATTTTCTCAGCTACAACAACGTGTATAAGTCATTTTCAGCACTTTTGAGGAGCTTGGAAATCATGTTTTTAATTAGTGGACGGCATTTTAAAACAGTAGGGACACAGTTTGAAATGTGTATTCTTTTCGTAGATAAACGCATTGGAAAACTGTTTAGTAGTTACGTAAGAGAAAGTACACCGTGTCTCGCTACAGTACGGCTTACGCGCCAGGTCCACTAACTCTTAAATATTATTACTCTCTCGTCTGTAATTCTTTAAATGCTATTCCGAAGTATATTGAAGAGTTTTCGAATTTTAGTGTAACGACCAAAGTTCTCCAACCTACGCATAGGGGGCCACCTTAATGTAAGTACACCAATCAGCACTCCGCACCTCAGGTATAAACCCAGCATAGGTCACAATAACGTACACTGTAAAAAATTCCTGAAATGTTTAGGAAGTAATTAACGTAAACGCAATATGGGACAGTTGCCATGCTTCCGCCTTTTGCAATTTTTACAAGTTTTGTAACTTCAGTATATATTTGACTGTTCTATAAAACAAGTGTAGGGATTCTGCAATGGATGTCTGGGAAACAATTCTACGAAATCCTACTTTCTTAGCGCTCCTATACGCACGTGTGGCAAATTTACAAACAATTTTTATAGTGTATACCAAACATTGGTTACACTCTCTCGCCAGTGGACTATGCGTGAAGATTATTTCGTCAGATTTCAGTGAAGTAGGACTTACGTCCGTCATTGTAAACTTTTATACATATATACAAGTTGTCCAGAAACTGCCGCATGTTAGGAACACCACGTGAATTATTGGCAACATTGGAGACAAACATGTCAGTGGGAAAATGTTGTACGATGACGTTATCTGCGAAAAATGTGGCAACACAACACAAAAGTCCCCTTTTGCGCTCCACGTCCAATTATTATTCTTTGTATGGTACGTCGAGTAAATGTAAAATCATGTTTGGAGTGCTCGGGATTTGAACACATGCCCATAATATGGCGGTCAGAACTGTAGCAGTAATATATCTGAGCTGTGCAAGAGGGGGACCAACTTCATGCTATGTTGCTACATTGTGCATACAAACTGCCGTTGTACAACATTTTGTCACTAATATTTTCTTCTCCAAATTAGCCCAGGATTCGCGTGGTGTGTCTATTATGAGGAAGTTTCTGGACAACCTGTATGTATGTGTGTGTGTATATATATGTATATATATATATATATATATATATATATATATATATATATATATATATATATATATATATATATACGCACACACACACACACACACATATATATATATATAGTTCGAAAATATGTCTATAACGCATACTTTCGCCTGTGGTGCAAAAAGATATTTAACTAATTTTGTTCGTACAATGTTTTCTAAGTTAAAAAATGTATAGGTATATATGTTAACTGTGCGAGTACTGAATTGGTGATCGACATAAGCCTTTTAATTTTTCTGTGGTGGTGACTGTCACCGACGTGTATTGATTAGCTACATGTTTTAATCAGTTTCTAGTTACCAATCTGCCAGGACAGCAGTGCTTGTAGTGTAGGGTGTTCGTAAACCAACCCGGGGCAGCCAAGTGAGCAGTCCAGGGCGAGTATTGTAAACCTCTACCCGGTTCACAGAGGTCTCTTAATGTACCGGAAAATCACGCCGACCTCCGACACCCCAAACACCCTCGGGCGTATAGACAGCGGGGCAAATTTATGTAACCACCTCGTCTCCGTGGAGGGTGGCGGTGAATGCATCTCTTATCTGGCCGTGTAATGGATCCGGGATCCCCCTCCCCACTCTTTACACCGCACCCTTTTGTGGCCGGCTCCTTTTCATAATTCGCCGCATAATGGCGGTGGTAATGGAGCCGTCGGGAGCTATTGAGTCGCGTGGCGGTAGTCGGGCTTGAAGGGGCGCTTCCCTGCTCTCTATTGTGCTGGGCTCTTGGCACCTTCGTGGCATGATGATGCTGCTCTATCCCTCTCCACCGGTAGGGATGAAAGGAGGCTGCGATCCTTTTGTGGCCGATACCCCACTTGTGAACAACCCCCTTGCATCACCACATCGCTCGTACACCTGGTCTGTTGTCGCGCCTCTTGTAGTGTCTTCAGATTATTCGCCAGGCGGCTCGGGGATCAACTTGCCACCTCACACCTCGCGGGTCCCGTGGTGAAGAAAACATCCGATGGGTTGAACACGTCTACCTCTGCTGCGATGGTAGCCGTTCTTCTCGACAACCTAGAACCGGGACGGCCAACCTATGCTTGCGGGACAAACACCGACCCGCCACTGCATTACGAATGGCCCGCCAAAAAGCTGAAGTATCTTTATACAATGTTATTAAATTTTTGGAGTAAATTAGGGGGTTGCTACACTACGGGTTTATTAAGTGTTAAATTACTTTATGACAATTATAATTAAACGGGCATTTAGGAGGGGAGCGCAATATTACTTAAGTCGTGGTTGCTGCCACATTTCTGACTCTGATGGACGAGATTACCGAAAGCTGGATTGATGGGGCAGACTGCATCGACGGACGAGCACATCCCCGCCGCTACTCGAACTGCGAGCCCCGAGCTGGACTAATGTTGATCAAATGAGTGTTGGCGAGTGGTAAACCTGGTTAACTGTATTGTTAATTTGTATTTAAACCTAGGATTCAGGGTTTACCAACTTAAAAATTTTTGTTCTAGGCTCACCAAATTCCTAACCTCCAGAAGGCTGTTTTCGGACAAGACACCGGGTCGTCAATGTCCTCCTTTTCACTACAGTCCACTCCTACTTCATAAAGTAGTGACAGTAGGCTTGACTTTGTTAGTTTTTGTATTCACCCTGTCGGTGGTTTTCCTGTAGACATCATGGCAGATTAAGTACAAACTCAAATCCAAACTAGACAAGAAATCACAAAAACACTCCTAACCCCTAACCTAGGCAATCTGCAATACAGCAGTGTTGCACGGAGTTTGAAACCCTGAATCCTTGGGTTCAATACAAATTAAAAAGGTAAACAAGTTTATTGTAGATGCAAAGGTGGCTATAGGAGTACTGGAATTAAATTTCATAAGAAACTTATAATATATTATAATTACATGTTTTTTCGGTTTTATTAATGTGGGCGAAACTTTCTCGATTCTTATATATAAATCAAGCCCTTAATTCATAATAAAATAGAACAATATAACATTTCCAAAAAGCAAAGTGACTACAAAAATTTTCAGGTACAACAAATGCCAACAGGGCAAAAAACAAGCATATTACAATGAAGCATATACAGGGTGTATATTAATTCATGATACATCGCTTGAGGGCAGGTAGTACGAGCCAAAACAAGCACTTTTTAACTATAAACCCGTAGGCGGAAATGTACCGTCTTCGTAGGGGAGCGCAATGAAAACTCAGCTTAGGCAACCCCGCCGCACACCACCTGCTGACACGCTGTAGAGTGGAGTGTGCGCAGCAAGG
>PNEQ01037017.1:0-13556 GCA_003012365.1 Medauroidea extradentata
GCATGTCATTGTAGCCTGCAATGTCTTTATCCACCGTGATTTTTTTGAGTTTGGTATATCAGTTGGTTTTAGTGTAGTCGTTAAAACGGAAACGTGCAAAATATGAATTTAACAAGCCATTACGCGAAAACTATAAGAGATAAAAAAATTTCATAAGAGCCAAATTTAGTCACATTTTGTGTCTAAAATAAGTAAAAAAATATCTGGTACAAATAAAAAATAAAAAAATGGTGATAAAAATTGCGGTAGCCGCGCCCTTAAGAACGTTCACGTGGCTAATATTCATAATTATGTATTTTTACGGTGTAGTGTTCGTTTCATAGACGTTACTCGTGACTAATTTTTCCGTTTATAAAATGTGTTAAACTAATAGTTTTCCCATAGCGACATGACGAAATCAAAATGTGCGAGTTATGGGAACATAGGAATAACCAAAATCAAGTTACTTACTCGAATAAAAAAATTAACAATGAAACGAAATATTATGGGAAATATGCTAAAACAGTCAAAAACCAAAAATGTACTTCCTATATACTTATTTAAAAAATCTGAAAATGAAAATTTAATTCATTTTGTTATTGAAATTATTTTAAAGAAGACAAGATTGCTTTGCTGAGTGTTTTAATTATGTAAGCATATGGTCCATAATATATAATTACAGTGTAAATTATTTAATTCGAGTAAGCCACTTGGTTTTTCTTATACCTACGTTCCCGAAACTTGTAAATTCTGACTTTGGTATACCGCTGTGAGAAAACTGTGAGAGGTAAAAAAATGTACAAGTGGAAAATGTAGACACAAGTAACGTGCATAAAAAGAACACTATGTCGTGTAAATATAAAATTATGTATTTTTACCACGTGAACGGCCTTAAGGTAGCTGTCTAGTCGGACGTATTTTGCGCGTTTTGCTGCAAAGAAGTGCAAAGGACGACACAGGACGCGCATCACACCTACCTCACCCTGCCTCTAGGCGCAAATCACAGAACTGAGCCTCGATTAAATATCGCCACCTGCTATTTTAACCGACGCAGCGCAACGCAAGTGCAGAGCAAGTTAAATGTGTTCTCTATGGCATTACGTGAGTATACAATTCCAATACAGCGCAACCAGACGCAATGCAGGTGCACATTTTACGTTGCACCCATAAAAAGCGGTATTTAATCTGCCCCCTGGCGTGTAGTCTTCCCGCCAACTCCTCTATGAGACATTCAAAGGTGACACTATCACTTAATGATGTATTATCAACAATACAGAAGTACTTTAGATGCCAACATTTTAAAATATTCAGCACAAATATCTGTACTTAAAAAAAGTCAGCTAATACATGCATTTTACGCATATTTTTTCTTGGCTGAAAATGGCAGAAATGAGCCTTATTGCGGTTATTTTCAGGGATTGAATTCTTGGCGTAGATTCATAAAAATTGTATACACACCTACGATACTCCTTTTTATGTAACATTGTGTCATAAAAGGAAAGAGTCATCATTAAATGTCTCACCGAGGGGCTCTATCGTTGAGAATACTACTGCTTCAAAGTATAGTGACTTGAGTCTAGAGGCTGGTTATGGTCAGCATATTATTTTAACTTGTTTCAAAATAAATTATTCTGTACAACTAACAAATGTTAAAAAACACACAATTGGGATTGATATTTGCAAAGTTTTTTTTAAGGACACGTTTAATTACTTTGTATAAAATATAAAATAATTGTTTCAAGGAAACATATGTTTTAAAAACGGCAATTAATTCCCCACAAAGATGATTAATTAACAGTTTTAATGACAACACAATTTAGGTTTCCATTACTGTGTACTCTTTACGTATATTTTCGTTCCGGAAAAGCTATTTCGTTGTAGTTCGTATTAAACAAAATTTTCTGTTCAGAAAAAAAACTGTTTTATCGAATAGAAAGCATTTACAGAGTGTACAATTGTATAGAAGACCACTTCAACAGGTAACTACTACGTATTTATGCCAGAAAAATATATGTTTTCAATTGCTGCCACATAATTGCATTCTTAAATTTACCTGTTGTCATCTTAAAATAAATATTGGTTACTAACTGTTCATTAGGGTTTCAACCAAAAACACGATGGCAACAAGCTTTGTTTTTAAAACACATTCTGGAATGTGCACTACATATTT
Organism: Medauroidea extradentata; assembly: GCA_003012365.1. NCBI lineage: Eukaryota > Metazoa > Arthropoda > Insecta > Phasmatodea > Phasmatidae > Medauroidea > Medauroidea extradentata. Next base: position 2,150 of record PNEQ01037017.1, read on the forward strand.
CGCACAAATAATTGCATATTAATGCAAGAAAAATAGTATACAGCAAAAATACTCGAGACAATGTTAAACCGGCATTTTTGACGTCATGCTGACATAACAGCAGACGTTTGAAATTCAGTGTTAACGCAAGCACACGCTCACAGGCACACTTGCCAATTCGATAATTTTCAGAGTACTTAAAAAAAAAACGAATTGAAACATTTCCACTTGTAACTCTTGCTGATAGAAATAAAATATATATCGTACTGTGCATAAAATAAAATACTAATAGGCTTGCTAGGTGAGCTTAACGTAATCAATTTTGTTACACGTATTACTTTCCTTTCAGTATTAACTAACCGTCTGAAACAAGTTGCCCACTGAAATATGTTACAGAAGAAAAAAACATTTTTAATTTCTGCTTTTCTTTCATTATTAAATTTATTCTCCTTCTATTTGTATTTTTTTTTCGACAAGGTACCCACTATTCATTATGTAATATCATATCCATTAAATTATCGAAAAACTATAATACATTTCTATAGTATTAGGTTGGACAATGAAAAAACATCAATTCGAAAGAATTTATTTTATTCACGCCCATTACATGCCCAAAGCCTGTCTACCTCCCGCCCAATAATCAAATGCGTGGAAACTTATTTTTAGGTTATAGTATACCGACTAGGACTGTACGTTACTGATAACTTCAGATTACTAAAAAAAATCTCATTTTAAACACACATTTTCACTTTCTCTTAGTTGTACCATAACTCAAACACAGGAGCGAAAGCAAGAGTAGGAAAGGGGGCTGAAGTGGCTAGCCCTCAGAACATTACTAATATGTTTAAAGTCTAAAGCAGGATTTACAACGATCCGTCGCTTCCGTCCGTCCGTCATCCGTCCGTCGATCACGTGACTTTTAGCCAATCAGCTATCTGGAATAATTCTATCCATTCGTCCGTCGAAAGCTTGCTAAGCTTTAACATTTGACGGACGGACGGGTGAAATTACAGCCTTCTAAAGATGGCGACGATCGATTTAACTGTTTATTTTAATAAGAAGGCTGTGAATTTTTTTATATTTATTAGATGACGCTGTAAATTCTATTTTATAATACGATAGTGATAGTTTTGGCATCCGGGAAAAATTAAAACACCAACCGAAATTATTATTTACATAATGCTTACTCACATTACACCATAAATAATTTAATTAGTAAATTCTTACACTCGTTAAATTTCTTTGTAGCGTAGAACAGTGTTTGCAAATATAAGCAGCTATAAATTGAGTAAAAATCTGTAAAAATAAATACTATATTTAAGGGATTTTTTTTATATCCGACAGAAGTTTTCTGTTTGTACATTGGTAGCATTGCAAATTAAAGGAATAACGACGGACGGATGACGGGTTTTTGTAAATCGCTAGCATTTCTGACGGACGGAACAGACTAAAAAACTGGCGGACAGACGGGTGACGGGCGGACGCGACGGATCGTTGTAAATCTTGCTTTAGAAGTTATGAATGAATATTGCTAAAAAAGTGAAGAATAAATTTGTTCGCCAAAAAAAAATCATAACGTTAAAAAAATTACAATTTCTGCCTGTTGTCTATAATTTTCTTTAGGTACAAATATGCTTGAATAGTACCATTTTATACTTAAAAAACCAATATTTTCAACCGGGGGGGGGGGCAAACGGGTTTTAATTTACGGTGCCAGTAAAATTATTTCATTTTGAAACTTTACAACATTGATTAGGGGTAGTACGTTGCGTCTTACGGTGTATGGGGTGTAAGCAGCCTTGCAGTAATTATCACGCTATCTGAAGCTATAATTTGTATAGGTCGATATATAATTTAAAAATAATTTTTTTATTCATACATTTTATTTACTGGAGTAGCCTGTACATTATGTTTTCTACGTAACATAGAGTATTATACATTCCTATAAGTTCTTCTGTAAAAATTTATTTAGATGGTTTAAAGCACAAGTCTCAGTCCCCCCCCCAAAAAAAAAAGATAAGAAATCAAATCTTGCGTACACTCCTCAGAATAAAGAATACCAGTTTCGAAGATTTTAAACGGCTTAATATATGCAGAACATTAAAGTACTTAAGAGTGCATGGTAGATAAATAAATACCAAAATCATCAGTTGATTTCTACGCTTTTTTCGAAGCCAATATGGACAAAATACTCAATGACAATCCTATATAGCGGTATTTGCTAACTTAATGAGTAAATATTTATCCAGCATTACTAATTCGTTACGCGTGATCTCTTGCACCGCAGTTAAATGCTCGAGGTTCCGGCGTCAGAGATTGTGCCTCAGAAATTCGTAATACTGCAAACAATTTAGTTTGAAACGTTGGCTAAAACTACTGTCTAGGATTGCTATTGTTTAATTTGCGCAAATTGGCTTCAAGAAACCTACATCTTATATATTAATTGTTTTTAGCGTTGAATTATGTATCACGCCCTCTTAATCTGGTACAATAGGTAAATTAGAGATATAATAAACGGCATTTTTAAGAGAAGCCTTGAAGACGCCGATGATAATTAAATCCAAACGTTAGCGATACATATTGTGTCGTAATTCATATAGAAACTGCCATTACTGACATTAATTATAAGTATCATTGGCAGTGAAACAGGCGTGGATTGGGAACATACGAAACCGGTCACAACTCCACAAATTGACGAATTGCCACCATGAGCGCTGGCTACGCGACGCATCACTTGAGCCAAGTTCAAATCATCTTTACGGAGCGCATACTCACAACGGCTTCCACTCTCCTACTCGCAGAGTCAATTTACTTGTTGGCGATGTTCATATAGTCCATACGAAAAAAAAAGTAATAAATATCGTATGAGGAAGATACCATAAGGCTAGGGTATCGCAACTAGAATGCAGATTTTATGAGTGAGAGGCTGTAGACAATGTGCGTAGCCTCAATGATGGCATGACAAGAAGCAACTCGAAGAAAAATCTCGGAATGAGAAAGTGGCGGGGGGGGGGGGGACGGGAAATCCCCGAGAAAACCCGTCGGCCAGCGACATCGTCCGGCACAATTTCCACATACGAAAACCCGGGGATGGAACCCGGATAGCCTTGGTGGAAGGTGACTGGTCTGACCACTCGGCCACCGCGGCCCCAGTCCATACGATGAAGTAACGTCTGCGCAGACCGTTGCATGTTAGTCACATGTTGTACGCAGGTAATGGAAATCTGGAACATTATATTTTTGTTGCACTACTTAAGACCGTATAGCATTTAAGCGCTTCGGTAAGGGTTACTTTTCTCGAGTTGTCGGAGTCAGGTCCCGCCTTCAATTGACGACGATGGATGCCACAAAGTCAGGAATCTGAGGAGAACTCTCTCTCGCCGCTTTGTCGCCATCCTCGAGCAGTAGCAGTTGCCGAGTGTGTTGGGCGAGACATGTAGGACGTCAGGACAATACGTCGCGTTACTCGGACATGTTCTCACAGGATGAAATAAAACGCGCATGACCTCCACGTAAGACAAAACATGCTCCGTATCTGTGCAGCTGACGTGTCGATGGGAGGTAAATTTGGTTCACTTCACCAACTGCAAGGTGCGACGATCGTCAGAGTTACCGAACAAGTTGGCGTCCTTCTGACCGAGATCTCAACAGAACTGATACACGACAGCCACTGTGGAAGGTCTACGGGAGGTGCTGTTACCTTGTCCCGCGACTGAACGGAATGACGTTGTGATAGACACCATACTCCGTGTGGGCCAGAGGTGGATAAAACCGATTTGTGAGGAATATCTCGTACTGGTTGTTCCTCGTTGATACCTGTTATTGAGTATCTGATTTCAAGTCCAAAATTATATTTGTTTCTGTGTCTGTGATTCTATACGTAATGTACCTTAAGAATGTATTGGTCTGTGGACGTAATACCTCAATGCTTATGCTTTGTTGACCAGACGTGTATTGAGTGACACAGTGCAAGTAATAAAAATAAAAAAAAATAAAAATAATGAAAAATTAGAAAAAAGCAATCCCAAAGGAATTCGGTCAGTTATTTAATATTTAACAGCAATAATTCTATAGACAGAATTTATTCAGATGACGACAACAGCCAGACACAAAAAAAAACGGATATAAAGAAAACTAGAATCGCAATACGAAGAAAGATGAAACCAGACAATAAAAAATCAACAGTGGACCATGGAAAACAAACGAACGACAGAAGACAATACGACACAACTTCCATTCAATAAAAAATTCAACGTTTCTGAAATTATTTCGATATATTCCCGTCTTCAGGCTTGAGACACGGCTGGTCGGAACACCAAGATGCGAATTAAGTTCGCTAGAAAATTGGGGTTTATATAGCTGAACACCTGCATATCTATTACTCACTCTTACTTTTTGTAGAGGTGTTTTAGTGAATTAAATTATGGTATACAGTTAATTTAAAAGATTATATGATTATTTGCTGTAGTTGTACACTAAAATCTTCAACCAAAATCAAAACTACTTAAATTAATGCAAGATCTTAGCAAGTAAAGTACAACTATACTATGTTTATATGCAAACTTTACTTAGTGCTTTTCTCGGTATTGCTCTAATTTTTTTCTTTTTAAAATTTTCAGTGATGGATTTAAGAAGAAAAATCATTGAGTAATAATCATTTTCGACGTGGCTAAGAGATTGTCTCCCAGTAACGATGAACTGTACGGCCAGACACGGTCAATACAATTGACTGGTCGACTACAACTATTTCCGAATGTGTTTCGAAATGCACAAAATCGTATCTTACGCGCTGACAATGTCTCCACTTGTATGATTAGCCTCAGCTGACATTTCGCACACTACAAGTTCGAACGGAATAAGTCTAATAATAATGTGAATTTCCTTCGTATAAGGCACCGTCATCAATTCCCTACCTTCACTCCCTTCAAAACGTAATTTTTTTTCTTCTAGAGTGTTTCTATTGCTTGTTTTCTCACTTGGTCGTTTAGTACTTTCCAAAGTAGTCAGTGGAAATGTCTGTAGGTAGGGCCCGGTAGTTTTCCCGAAAAGATTTTTGCCCCACTTTGTTTCAGTGTCTTACACTGTAAATATGTTTGTACTTTTACAAAGAAAATCCTTGGAAACCCAGTTGCCAAAGAAATTCTTCTTAAAACTACAATGGTTGTCTTTGTAATAAAATACAAAGTATATATTTGTAAAATTACAAAACTAGCCTTGTAGCTGTACTTTCAATAAGGAAAAAAAAATAAATTTCAATGATCATTGTACTTCATAAATAACACTGAACTTATTTATCAAATAACTTTTGAATAAAGGACGTATACATGAAATTATTTTGAAAAATAAAAAAAATCTCGTGAGGTGTTAAGTTTAGAATCACTCTCCCCAGGCTTAGAAATTACGCATTTGATCACTTTTTTAAATTTTATTTTTATTTTTTGTAAAAATGTTTAGTGCAGTGGCGAGGTGGAAGCTTCCGCGTCATCACTGCACCAAACATTCCCCCCCTTTAAAGTGACTTAAGTTGAGTGACCCCCAGTAACTTTTCGTCAGACAATTTTTATAGAGACAATTTTTGAGACCATTGGGCAAACAAAAATTAACACCCTGCCAGACCTGAGAATCGAACCCAGCCACTTGACCACTGTGACTTCTGCGTGGCTTTGTCTTTATTTATTTGTATACATTCAATGTACAGTTCAGTAATAATTCTTTTTTTAAAAGCACACAAATAATATAAACATTCACTTTATTCCAAAATAAATACTTTTCAGAGGTTGTGATCTTTGCATGAGTAATTTCCGGCGAGTTAACAAATTTTATTGGCTGCACATTTTTTCTATGTTTTTTTTTTTGCTAACAAAATCCTTTTTTAACATTACAAACTAATAATTTTATAAGGAAAATGTTTCAACATTTACAAAAGTTTGTACAACTATGAAGAAGTGCCTCATTATATTTTACAAAATAATTTACAGTTCAGGAACTGTCGGTATAGGTACAAAGAATTTCTTTGTAGTATTACAAAGTTTACCCTTGTATCTACATAAACTAATGATTTTACAAAGAAAATCTTTGTACTTTTACAAGGATTTGTAAAAATACAAAGAAAATCCTTGTAAATATTTTTAAAGTGTACGTGTACACCTGCAGCTCAAATTCATGATTATTGGCAGAGTGTTTCTGTGCAGAGTTATTTCTCATTTCCCTGCACCAGTAAGTACATGGATAACTGTGACACAACATGTCTGTGATTCGCAGGTTTCACCTCCAGACGTTGTATGTTACGGCATCCAATCACTGACCACGAAGCAGAGATGCAGGTGTGCACGTAAGGCACTGAAACAAAGTTCTGCAAAAATCTTTTCGCGAAAACTACCGGGCCCTACCTATAGGTATTCACGAATGGGAGGTACGTAAATCTGCCTGTATGGGCGTCGTGTAATGGCGATCCTCTGTTGGTTAAACTATAGAAATATGATATCGTGAACTAGCCCCATGATAAGAGATGATGGTATAACGCGAAAATATTTTGTGTCAACATACCCGTGAAAACATTGTAGTTCATTGTGGCATGTATGATTGGATAATATACGTCTGACACAACGTAGCTGTCTGCAGACCAATAATTGGGATAACTAAAATTACAATAACGGTATTCTTATTGGCTAAGTTATCTTCTGCTAAGCTGAACGTGCACTGAAACACAGCAAACAATTAAGTATTCCCGCGATAAACCATAGTCTCTACCCACGATACAAACAAGTAATTTATCAATGATATTAGTAACTCGTTTTCATTGACATTTGATATTCATCTGTCATTTAACGGAGGATAAGACTAGTGTTCATGACCCAAAACGACAACAGTGCATTTAATTTGGCACGTAAAATAAACGGCTACCACTATGACAAAACAAGTCAATTCCTGACCATTCTTACCTCCTTACCTCCATGTTTTAAAGTGTCTTAAATCCGAATTCTATTAGATTTAGGGTCCATAGAGTTGGACTCCTTAGCGACGATATATGTACACGTTTGTTTAGAATAAAATCAAAATAACAAATTATGTTAAATTAAACAAAAAAAACGGCAACTTGCAAATTATTATGATAAAACTTGGAATAGCTACCGTCCCTGTTGGAATGCTTTCTATTACTAGTGTTAGTTTGAATAGGTTCTAAACGTTATCTAAAAATTCACTGGAATGAAACCAAGACGTCAAACGTATGTAAAGAATCTTTTATATGGCTCAAGATGCTGGCAAAACTTGTGCGAGATGCGGAGCCTTGCATTAAATCTTTTAGGAGTATTTGTATGCAATGTGGGTCTCGTAAATAATCACGCAATATAAATGTTTCTTTTCATTGATGCTCGCTCGGCCTTGTTAGTTGCACATAACGGAGGATATTATCAGTAGTTTTATATTGGCCGATTATAGCGATTGAAGTAATCATGCTTGAGCAATGAGACGAAGATTTTTGGGCGAATCATGAAGCAGTTATTAAAACATTTTTTAAATATGTAGCGTATGCTGGCTAGTAGAAATAACAGTGCTGTAGTTTAGATTAAATGTGTGAATAAAAGGCGAATTATAGAAAATAACTGTACGACACAAACGACACTTTATGTCAAATTTTACAGAAAATAAATAATCGTTCATACACAACTGAAAATGGGAGTGAGGAAGGGGGAGGGGGTCTATTCAGTTCCAACCGTGACTAGAGATGCAAATGAACACCCGTTCCACTTGTTATGCACTTGCGCTGCGCTGGGTCGGTGAAGAGATTAGCTAGTGAATTTTAATCCGGGCCCAGCTGTGAGTTTGTGCTCGTGTTTCCGCAAAATAATTGCATAGAGGATGTACAAAAATCACGATCGTAATTTTACTTCAGTATATTCGTGAAAAAACGGAACATAGTCCTTTAATTTTTTTCAACCGGAGTGACTATTGGCGGATCCAAACTGTCGCAAACATTATTCTTGTGTGTTTTACTTTCTAACAATACAATTATGAGTAATTAGAAACATTATACAATTTAAAACATAAACTGTTTTATTAATTAAATAATTTATCGCAGATGGAAATAGTTTCTGTGTATAGACTTGATTTCTTAAATTATTTTGGTCCTATAATAGAAACAAACGTTTATAAAAGAAAACCAATGGGGAAAATGGGATAGCAGGAAATAAAACATAAAAAAGGGCCACATATTACCATTCGCACGAAAAACATGTATGCATATATATGTGTGTATATATATATATACATACAAAGGGGTAAAACAAATTTCATAATCTTGCTAATGTCCTGCTGTATATAGAACACATCCCAAAGACTTACATGTTTCAAAGACAAGCCAAGTTTTCTTTACCTTCATTATAAGTGACAGACCGCGGTAGACAATTTTTTTTTTCCGGGATGTAACCAAGGTAAAATTATATTTATACGCATGGTTGAGTGTTTCTACAGCGGCGGCAGATACTTGCAGACTCCCCCTGTTACAGGTTTCGGAATCAAATAAAGTCTTTACAAGAATCGAGATTCAAATGCCATGGAACGGCCGTAAAGCTCCGCGAGCTCGCCTAACCCCTTCCTAACTCGAATTGAACTCCCAGCCAACTGTAACCCTTCCTTTTCCACGGTTTTAAATCGCACGGGAGTCACTCCCGGCCATAAAAATAAGTTATTTCTGAGAATATCGAATTCCCGAGGATCTTTGGTCCGGGATCGTGGGCGGAGGTAGGGTGAATCTGCGAGTCGCTTCACGTTTTGTCCTATTAACCTGCCACGGGTAGAAGTTTTTGAGGGTGGGTTTTCCCGAGGGGGGGAGGGGTGCAAAAAGGAAGGGGGGAAGGAAAAGGGAAGTCGGGAATACCGAAAGCTAGGGAGCAACCACGACTCCAGAGATGTTTATGCGAATGTTTAAGAAAATCCGAAACAGTGAGAAACTCCTCTGTAATAATAATAATAATAAAAAAAGGACGAGCTTCTGCATTTTTAGTGCCCGTCTATTAATATGGACGACATTTCGTCCAAACATATTTTAAACTATCAAAAGACGACTAAAATTACAAAACGTTGTGCTTCGCACAGACTAATAATCAACTTCGACCGAAATTATACCGAAGGGATGACTTCAGAGTTTTGGAAATGTAAAACGTGGCGGACGTTGCTGTTGACAAATGGGTTTTCTCGGGGTACTCCCTTCGCCTTCTCTTTACGCCATTCATCCATATTCAACGTACTTCATTCCCCCCCCCCCCCCAGTGTTTAAGCCTCGTGGTTCAATTGTAACCAAAATCTCCCCCTGAAACAGACGTTGTTGAGTGTAAAATAGTTAAAAATTGGTAAAATTTCAAGGCAACTTTTTCAAATATCGATGACATTTTTAGGTTTAGTCATTAGCATTGCTACTTTTTTTCAACCTTACAGTGGCCATGTTCAGCGTGGCATAGAAATAACGTTTTTTTTTGCAACAGTTAGATATTACTCCCTTTGTTTATTCTGGGTTGATGTGGATCTTCCTGATTGGTCGATGTTGTTGGTCAATTAGTGGCTGATTGTATCACAAACCATTAACCTTTGTTAATTAGTTTTGTGCTTTCTTCCAAACTGGCGGTACATAATATTACCTTTTGCATACATTTTAGTTAACTATCAAAATAAGTTATAAAATTTTGTTATATCGGATAAGTGGTTCTCGGAACATGAACCAGCGCCAAAAATTTCCAAATGACCGCCTAGGTTGAAAGTAGCACTAGATACTATCGCAAAACATAAATATATTATGTGGTTGAGATTTACTTTAGTCGTAAAGAACTGCAACATATTCCACTGACAGTTAGTTTTTAGGTTTAAATTTTAAAAAAAATAAGAAGGGGGAAAATTAGTCTGGAATATAAAAAAATAAAAACATAAACGTTCTTTCCATCGTGAAGCTAGACACTGTGTTACTATCCCCGCGAAGCTTATCTCACGAGTAAGCAGTGTGTAAAAAAATTAATTCGGATCAATGCATTTTAATGTTTAATAAAGTACGTGCAATGTTTCCGTTGGCTATATGAAAGAATAAATCGATTAGAAAGTTACGTTATTATTATTCCGAGAAGAATTAACTCTACGTAAGTAACACATTTTTCGGATTTGAGAAACTGTTGGCGGAAACGTAAGTCTCCTTCTGAGGGCAAAGCTAGGAGCGAAGGAAAATTAACAGAATGACGTAAGGTACGTGGGCTTTACGTCTCGACGACAACGAGGTCATTAGAGTGAGAGATTTTGGTCAGCGATTAACATCGAGGTCTTCAGCGCTGGTTAAGGGTGACATGAGGTGAATGTGGAGCAGCGCCGGAATAACAGGTCGGGGGAAACGGGAGATCCCCGAGAAAACCCGCCGACCAACTGCATCGCCCGGTACGATTCCCACATGCGAAAATCCAGGGACCGGCCTCGCCGGGAATCGAACCCGGATCGCCGTGGTGGGAGGCGATAGGTCTGATTTTTGAAAGAACTGTGCAATGGGAGTGTATAACTGGATTTATTTGCTTGGAAATACTCCATTGCGAAATAAATGACTGTCGAAAGAAAAACTAAAAATAAAAATAAGACAAGAAAACATAAATAAGCAGAGTATGCTTCAGTCATCAGGATACATACACAACATGAAATTCCAAAACTAGAATCTGGTCAGATAAAACAAGGAAAAACAGAAAATGAAAGAAATAACAAAATTATAAAATGAAACCTAAGTTGACATGTGACGCAACGATGAGACGAAACAAAAACACAAATAGAAATACAGCAAACGACGCAACGATGAGACTAAACAAAACACAAATATTTTGTTATTTCTTTCATTTTCTGTTTGTTCCTTGTTTTATCTGACCAGATTCCAGTTTTGGAATTTCGTGTTGTGTATGTATCCTGATGACTAAAGCATACTCTGCTTATTTATGTTTTCTTGTCTTGTTTTTATTTTTAGTTTTTCTTTCGACAGTCGTTTATTTCGCAATCGAGTATGTCCAAGCAAATAAATCCAGTTGCGATAGGTCTGACCCCTTGACCACCACGGCTCCGAGGTCATTAGAGACGGCGACACATACAACTTGGAACGATGACAGGAGCAGGTATGAGAATCGGCCATGACCTTTGTTAAGGAACCATCCCCAGGAGCAGGTACGAGAATCGGCCATGGCCTTTGTTAAGGAACCATCCCCAGGATCAGGTATGAGAATCGGCCATGGCCTTTGTTAAGGAACCATCCCCAGGATCAGGTATGAGAATCGGCCATGGCCTTTGTTAAGGAACCATCCCCAGGAGCAGGTACGAGAATCGGCCATGGCCTTTGTTAAGGAACCATCCCCAGGAGCAGGTACGAGAATCGGCCATGGCCTTTGTTAAGGAACCATCCCCAGGAGCAGGTACGAGA
>PNEQ01037018.1:0-13556 GCA_003012365.1 Medauroidea extradentata
TAACGGCCCTAGAGCGAGACGAAACTCTCGTCCGCTCACCTAACTAGCGTCCATCAAAAGCACTACAATGGATTCGCCCTCCTTGGCGTCCCTTTTCAAAACCTTCGGCATTGTTATTTCAAAATATTCAAACTCCGGCGAATAGCGCCTCGCCAACACACCTAAAAATTGTGCATAGCACATCGCTACGTTAGCTAAACAAACATAGAGAACACAAAAACTGGCTGGTTTCAAAAAAAATAAAAACATACTCTTAAAAAAAATAATTAAAACCATGAAAATTACACACTTTAAAACAATTACAATATTACGTTAAATTATTAAACATTAAATTATTACTGGCAAACTAATATTAGGCATTAAAATAATATGCATTGCAACTCGTTAATCCTGAGTGCTACTAATATAAACAAAAAATCACTAAACATTGAACAGTATAACGCTACACAGCGTAGTTCTCTATGAAGTAATGAATAAAAAATAAGTACAAGGCTTAAGATTTTTATTCAAGTTATTGTTAATCAAGTAAGTAGAAATTATTCAATATTTACGTATTTAGTTCAACAAATACATGTCTCAGCACATAATTGTTTGCTCTCTTAGTAACCAGGTACGTCAGTTGATAAGCATGTGTACATCTGCTAAAGAAATGTTTGACGAAGTACACAGAGCATATGAATAAAGGACGGAGCAACGACAAGATCGGCTATTTAACCAGTTTTTCAGTATAAGGGAAAAATCCTTGCAATTCGGTGGTCAAACATATTGAATAACTGGGAAAGCTATGGGTCGAGTTCCAGGACGAGACCTGGAAAGAAGATAAAGTGAAATTGCCAGTCTCACTTTTTTATACATAGTTCTCGACACTATGCCACGGGAATACTTTGAATTCATGAATGCATGGGAATCTGTACCAAAGGAACAGAGGAACTAAACTCTATTGAGAGATAGGTTATGTGTGGTGGAGATGCGCCTTCAAGAGTGAGTGAATGAAGAGGCATCAGCTCTTACTGCAAAGTTGAAGCCAAAATGGCATGACAGTAAAATGTCAAAGGGACCCAAGTGTTTTAGTTGTGGAAAGAATGGCCATATCAAAAAACATTGTCGAGAAGAAATAGCAAAGGACAGGACAAAATTCTACCCATCAGGGTCAGCAGAAAGAAAGCAGAAGTCAAAGAGCAAAGATGAAGCCTTATTAACAGCTCTAAATAACACAAGTGAAAATATGAATGAATGGTACATAGACTCGGGAGCCACATCTCACATGATCCTTAGGATACTGGATAACTGATTTCAAGGATGATAACCACATCAAGATGACAGTGACGAATGATGAATCAGTTTTTTCAAAAGGGATCGGCAATGTTGAGGTTGAAACACAGTATGGAAACAAGGTCATACAAGATGCAGTGTTAGCGTCCGAATTAAAGGTAAATCTGTTGTCTGTCAGCAAAATGTTGAGTTTGATGAGAGGAAGTACACAATATATACTGAAAATAATAATATCGTGGCTACAACGACAAAAAGAAGAGACCTGTATGTGCTAGATGCACATAAGGAAAAGGGCTACTTGTCAAAAGGCAATCAACAAACAGACTGTGACATGATAGGTTGGGACAACTCAACACAGTAGGAATGGATATATTTAGAAAGTGCATGGCAGATTAAATATCATTTTCAGAGGAAAAAGATGACAAATACATAGCATTCTTGGAAGGCAAACAATCCCGAAGACAATTCAAAGGAACTAGTGAGAAAAGGGTGAGTGAGTGCCTGGAACTGGTACATTCTGATGTGTGTGGTTCAATGCCACAGAAATCCTGGAGTAGGGGAAGGTATTTTTTAACCTTCATTGATGACCATACAAGAAAAGTTTTCGTCTACATAATCAGGTCAAAAGCAAAAGTATTTGAGAAATGTAGGGAATTAAAGGCTCAAGTAGAGAAGCAAACTGAAAAATCAATCAAAACTCTGAGAACTGACAATGGTTCTGAATATGCCAACAGTGACTTCAAGAATTTCCTAAGGAACCATGGCATAAAACATGAACTCACCATACCATACTGCCCAGAACAAAATCGGCTGGCAGAGCGCACTAATCGAACACTTGTAGAGAAAGCCAGATGTATGATGAAGAAAGCTCGTTCTGATGAAAGGATGTGGACTGAAGCTGTAAACACAGCTGATTACTTGGCAAACTGATCACCTCATAGAGCAACTGGTGAGAAAACACATGAGGAATGGTGGTGTGGAAAAAAAGTGAACATAGCACATCTACGTGTTTTTTGTTCCATTGCACACAGCCCCATTGAAACACAGAAGTGTAAGAAATGGGACTCAAAAAGTCACCCATATGTGTTTGTAGGCTACTGTGAAGACAGTAAAGGATACAGATTATTTGACACAAGAAATCCAGGAAATTCTAGAGATGTTGTGTTCTAAGAAGACAAATTTTCTGTGGATGAGCAAAAGCCCACTGATGTGGCAATCGTGGATGTGAAGCTACCTTCATTAGAACCCAAACCAGAAACATCAGGTTCAACAGAAAACATTGAACCCCCGATGAAAATGCACGAGAAATTAATCTATCAGAAGATAAGTCAGAAGAACAGCCTGGATATAGAGGCTTTGATTTGGCTCCTGAACTCCACGAAGAAGGTTTAAGAGTGAGGAAGCTACCACAGAAATTGTCTGACTATGTCTTGTATCACACGTCAACAGAAGTCATCCCTTGCTCTTATGAAGAAGCAATGCCAAGCATCAAGAAACTCTTTTGGCAAGCAGCAATGAATAAAAAAATTTATGCCCTGTCCAGTCACAATGTTTGGGAGCTGGTGGATCGACCTAAAGACAAGAATGTGGTAAAGTGTAAATGGGTGTTCAGCATAAAGCAAAATGAGTATGGTGGTGCTGCTCAACACAAAACAAGGTTAGTGGCAAAGAGTTTTACCCGGGAACATGACATTGACTACACAGAGACATTTTCTCCAGTGGTTTGCAAGAGCAGCTTAAGATTACTGTTTGCATTAGCTGTTAAGCTATATTTGTCCATTGACCATTTAGATTTAAACACAGCTTTCTTAAATGGCAAGTTAGATGAAATCATTTACATGTGCCAGCCAGAAGGGTTTGTGGAGCTGGGAAAAGAAAGCAAAGTATGTGTCTCAACGAAGGCTCTGAATGTGTCGAAACAATATTCTCGTGTCTGGCATCAAAGGGTAGGTGGGATAATGGCAGGCCTTGGGTACACAACATCGAAATATGAGCCATGTATTTTTAACATATTAAGTGGCGAACTGAAAACGCATGTAGCAATATATGTAGATGACTTTTTAATTTTTTCGAAAGATGATTCTGAAAGATGTAGGTTCAAGAAAAGCCTGGACACAGAGTTTAGTATCAAGGATTTGGGGCAGGTAAAGTTTTTTTTTTTATTAAATATTGAGAAATCCCAAGGGTTTATTAAAATTAACCAACGGTTATTCATTGAGGAGCTGCTCAAAAGGTACAAAACGGAATATGCAAAACCTGTAAGCACGCCTATGGTGTCAAATTTTAGGTAGAGTGGTGAAGGAGCCGATGCCCACAATGTTCCTTACCAATCCTTGATAGGGTCTCTGATATATCTGTCTGTAAATACTAGACCTGATATTAGCTGTGCCACACATTTTCTCAGTCAGTTCAATACTAGTTACAAAATGGAGCATTGCGTAGCAGCAAAAAGATTCTTGAGATATCTTAAAGGAACAGTATATGTAGGTCTCACTTTTGTAATTAATGATCAGGGGTTGAAAGGATGTGTGGATGCTGACTGGGCTAGTGATCTTATTGATCGAAAATCTTATAGTGGTTTTATACTGAAATTCAACGGTAGAGCAGTTTCTTGGGAAGCCAAGAAACAGTCCTGTGTTGCACTAAGTAGCACAGAAGCAGAATATGTTGCTCTAACTCACGCTGCTAAAGATGCTGTATACATCAAGGGATTACTTGAGGAATTGAGTGGGTTCAAAGACCAGGTAATACTATTCAATGATGACCAGAGTGCCCAAAAGTTAGTGTATAACCCTGTGTTTCACAACAGTATGAAGCATTAAATCAGGGAAGTTATGAGTAGGGATGATTTTACCCTGTCATACCTCTGTAGTCAAGAAATGCCTTTTGACATGCTTACGAAAGCATTGCCACTGGCTAAACACAAGTTTGGGTAAATATGGTAGGACTAAGTTAAGAGACAAATGTATTACCAGATTAAGGGAGTGTGTTGTATGTTTTATTTTTGTAATCAAGCAATACGTTTGTGTTCTCTATAAGCACTGAGTTTGTTCTGCTGTGTTTTTTTGTAAACAAGATAACAATTGACTGTTCTGAAGTAGCCTTGTAATTGCATAAAATTGTTAGTAAATTTGTGATAACTATTGCATTACCGTAATCTGGGGTAACTTGCAACACCTGGGGTAACTTGAAACCATGTTTCAAGAATTTTTATTATGCACATAGAGGTCGTAAGACACAAATAAAAATAAATTACACATTAAGAACAGGAGCCAAGTAACGATTAATTAAAGGCACCCATATGTACAGTAAAAATTCTTGAAATATTGTTCCAAGTTACCCCAGGTGTTGCAAGTTACCCCAGATGACGGTACTTTTGTTTCCTGGCAAATAATTTCAACACAAATGCTGCCTATAGAATGTTCGGCATAAGATATGAAAAAACTGCTTCTTAGTTAAATATTTCTCATAAAGGACACTAAATGCTATAGTTTCCCTTTCCCTGTAAAACAAATATTGTATGGAAGGATGTAGGAGATGAGAAACTTAGTGCTCATTTTATTTTATTTTGCCGTCTATAAACCTCCACCATGCCTGCAATACAGTATTGAAAATTTTATTAATTTCATTAAAATACGTAAATGATTGCCTGTTTTCCTTTTTGTCAAGAAATGCAGCTTTTCTATCGAAATGTCAAATGTTGATTTCCTTGATTTGTCTTCACGGAATATTATCAATTATATATTTTTCTATTCTGGCGCCCACCCACACATATTCACGACACATGGATTTCATTATCATTTTTTACAGCACAAAAATTACATCTCAATTTAATCCTTTGCCATAGGTAGTTCCTAGATGAATGAATAGTTAAAATTTGGTAATGTCAAAAGGAAGCAGTTAAAAAGGGCAGATATCCACGAATTGATCTTGCTTATATGTTACACAAGGATTCCCCTCTAGAAATATTTCTGGCAAATTTACAAAAAGCCTCCATACATAAGTATACTTCCATGTACGTTTACAACGAATCTGCGGGATTAAACAGTAACATAAAATGTGTTCTGGAAAAATCATATTTATGCACGTGTATGTCAATGTTGGTATGCACGCAATCATACAAATAAGTTGAACCTACAATTATACCCTGGTTGATTAAATTTGAACAGTTGTACATGTCTATCCTTCAGTAACAGCCAGAATCGGCACCGAGACCATAACTGGGCTTGTAAGTCAGAAAACTAGTGCGTGTAAATCTCTTCTATGATTTTCTCAGCTCAAAATTCTCGTTATAATCATAATCGTTTTCTTATTTTAGCTTGTTAAACCTTTTGAAATATTTTGTAACTTTGAGGTTTTATTACGAAGCTAAAGAAATACCAGGAAGTAAATTTCACCAATATGTGCAAATATTATTATAAAATTGAGAAAAGTCATTTGCACAAGTACCGATACACTTCATTGCTGCACAGAAAAAAAGTGAAAAAATTCAGACGTAGGAAACATGCAAACAGGAAGTTTCAGGAACATAGTGCAAACAAAAACGATTAAAAATTATTATCGATATTTTTATACTTAGATATCGTGTATTTCAAACTGGAAAGTAATTTAAGATCAGCAACAGACCACATTATGAACAAATTTTAGGTTAGCATGTATCTGGATGTCATTGTTAGAGCTCCAAATATATTTTATACATTTATTTAACAATATTTCTGTCAGTTGAGGTAGTAATAATTTATGCAAGATGTTTACCTGGGTGTGCAAAACAGAAAATATTTGACAGTCATGCTAACTGTTAAGAAACGCTCGAGAACAGATCAAGTGGGGTGGCGTTTACCGAGTGGTCAGACCATTCGCCTCCCACTAAGATGACCCAGGTCTGTTCTCGGCGGGTTTGTACCACAATTTTCGCACGAGGGGAAGCGTACCGGACGATGCCACTGATCAGCGGGTACACTCGGGGATTTTCCGGTTCCCCCGATCTTCATTCCGGCACTTCATGCCGCCCTCTACCTCGATGTTAAGCGCTGACCAAAATCTCTCACGCTAAGGTAGCCAAGTAGGGTTCACATATAGTTACGGCCTCAGCGGCCCTAAACAAGCGGTGATAAGTCATGTGTAGAGACAAGAAATATTCGCGTGTTCATTGACATGTAGGCTAGCCTGCAAGAATATATGTGTACTCAAACAAACAGCAGCTGCCCATTGGCTGCTTAGTGACAGAGATATGGACCTATGTTTAGTTACATTGTTATTATTGACTCAGCGACTTCAAGGATGTGTCAAGTAAGTCAACGTCTAATTATGAGTGTCACATGAACGTACAGTTACTGGAATTATAGCTTGTGCCTGAAAGTAAACGCGAATTTTTCAAGTCTCTAGTCATGTACCCGTCACGTTACAGATTAATCGAACGTCTTAACAATGTTCTGGATTATAGTGTACGAAGTACCAACAGTTCATCGGACAGCAAAGTTTGGCTTCATCTCTTGAGTGTGGCAGGATGGTCATTCAACAAACATCCCATTATAACCGACAGATTCTCGATTGAAGAGAGAGCAAGATTTGGTACTAGGCAAGGAAGTGATGGCTTGCTCTTTTGGATAACTGCGGCTGTTCAACTAACATGTCTTATCCAACCTGTGCGACATAGTCAGTGATGATATCGGAGTATCCACACAATCTTGCAAACTCAGAAAAAATGTCGCCAGTCGTAGATTTTGGCCCAATCATCACATAATGATTCATACACCCAAGTGTCAGAAATGTAAATGACACATTGTAACATTTCTTCTTTGTAGTGTTGGTAGGTGCATGACGCCTGATGTAATTACCTGTGCGCTAAGGTTCTTTTCTGACCTCTGGCCCAAAAGATAATGCACATTTACTTCCTGGGAATACTGACACCAAATGCGACTTACAATTTATCGTTGCATAAAGTTGTCGGGTTCTTTTAAAATTCGTTGCATGAGCCAGCAGTACCTACTACGTAACCTTACATGATCTGACCATTTTGATGGACCTGTGTACGACAGTTATTACATCTTGTTGGTTCTCCAGACATAGTAATGGTAGTCACAATTACATCTTGCTGCCGTGACGATGTCACAAATTATGGCTTCAGATGCTTATTGTCTGTCTAGATGACGAATGCGGTTTACCTGACTGACTGACTGACCAGAAATATTACTTAAATGGAGAACTGTCATATTTATATCCGCCCTGCTAGTTCCATGGTATTACAGTCATGTTTTCGTGTTGTAGCATTTTCTCCGTACAACGTGTAGCAGAGGTTAAATCTAATGTTACACTGTAGGTATTCTACATTTTACTTAACAAGTTCTAATCAAAATATGAATTCAAAATTACACTAGTATTACTGCTCTACGTATATTATTTAGTTACTAACATTATATACATTATTGTTAAGTAAAATTATATCTTAAATATACTACATGCAGTTTATGCTGGGAATAACTTAATTTTTTATTTGTCACCAATATAATTTTCGTTTAAAACTACCCTGAACATTACTTTGAACTGAAATTTGAAAACAAATATTTATATAATAAAATGTTGATATAAAAATCCTTAAACTGTCTACTATTGTAGAAATTACCGTGACGACAATACGACTGTATCGTCCGTACCACGTTTAAACTTGAATATGATACTGTTACTCAATGACAGTTTCATAAATAATTAGAGAGCATGGTTAGTTAGCGTGAAGTACTTGCGGGTGACTTAATACTCACCATTCCTGGCAGTGTCTGCAGAAGTGTGAGGACATCATTGTTCTGTCTGTGGAGACGTTGTGACTCTTGCAAGTTGCTGCTGAAGCACTTCAAGGCTTGGCTGACTGCTCGCATTGCCTCTGCCAGCTGTGAGACCTCCACGTGTTCCAGCTGTAGGCACAGTGGTCGTTGCAAGAGAACAGGCAAGGTTTGTGAATAACTGCAATGATGCACACGAAACTGTAAACTTGTTTAACAAGTAGTGCTTTAAAACAAATTTGACGGAAATGTCTATGTCGTGAATAACATATTACGCGTTTTTATCCAGAACAACAAGAGGCTGTTTGGTTTATGACTTTTTCACTGTTGCTAGCACTTCGAATAGTATTGGTAAATTATATCCTCTATGACAAATTATTGCAACGTAACGGTTAGGAATTTTCACCGAAATCGAGCAAACTGAATTCGGAAACCTTTACTGTAGTATTCTCCTAACTGAAGTACTATTATACGTGCCAGAAACGAAATTTATTTTGATGTAAATGAAATGACTGCAGTAACACACGAGGAAAGTACACGTCATCCCACATACGTTCTTAAAAAAAGAGATATTTGATACATTTTTAGGAACAAACAGTGACATACATCATTCGAATGGCAATGTTGAGACCACTCGAAAATGTTACGGATTTCGAACGTTTGCAAAACAATGTGTACGCGCATATCTAGTGGGAAGGAACTTGTTAACTGTTATACATGCTCCATACCTGTAGATATTCAGCGTTGTTGAGTACGTGGGCACGGATGGCATTTGAGGAATATCTCGTGTGTGGTGCGATAAAGACATTCTATGTTTATAGTTTAAATATAACCACCAGTACACTTTAATAAGTTGTTGGTATAAATTGTTCAGAAATGTAAAGTTAGGAAGCTCTTACCGAACCACGGTCCTCGCCACTGTAGCCATGTGTCACTGCGAGTATCAGGAGCGACAAAGCCAGCACGACACTACAGGGAATGTCCATGACAGGTTTCTGTCTGTAAACAAGAAAATATAATATTAAATGAAAACATTTTGGCTTATGAACACAAAAATCCCGAACAGATGCAAGGAATCTCTTCAGGCTATATGCTTGTAGAAGAGTATATTTTTATGTTTGAAAGCAGTGGCCCTCTTTAGTGTTCAAAATTACACAAAAAAATTGCAAGAATTATCGAATTATTAAGATAATTTGTTCCTAATTTTCTTATGAAGAAAATTTTACAAAATCACCGTAGAAGAGGAGATAAAACACGTAGTTAAAATTTAAGGAGTGTAAATGACTCTTAATTAAATGAAGTATTAGAACTATGACAAATGAAATAAAAAATGGCGAAACATTATTTTAATACGACGTATTTTTATTCGAATCTAATTGAATGAAATTTCTTTTCAGGATCACATTTTTTCACTCTTATTTATTATAGCTGTTAACATCATCTAAAACTTTATTATTAAATTTTTGAAAATGTCTGTCAGGTAAAAATACTTACATATCTGCCGTTTGTAATGAATCTCGACGACCATATTCTATGTCTAATATTTTCGCTTCATTTATTAAATGTGGTTTACCTATTGTTTTGTTCATATAGATAAGAAAATAACTGCATCTTGCTTTCAGCTACCCGGATTCAGATACCTTTTAAATACTTAAATTTTTATTTATTTTACTCTTAGCGATAATGTAAATTTCGTGTTAGGCTGTTTGTTAATTAAGTTTTTTCTATCTCTTAATACTAAAAAAAATTTCTAAAAAATTATCTGTCTCCTAACAGTAAAAATATTTCTAAAAATGATGTCTCTCTCTTGAAAGTGAAAAGATTTCTAGAAATTTTATCTATCTCTTAATTGTACAAATAATTTATGTATTATTTTGGGTTGAGTTTTTTTACAATTTTTTTATTTTAGGTACTTTTTTATAAACTTAATAAATTTTTTGTAATCAATGGAATTTGAAAATAAAATTGATTTCACTAACAAAAAATATTCTATAACAACTACTTGGTTATAAAATAAAACCAACCAGTGAAAGAACTGAATGGAGATGAATAAGGAAGAGATTCCACTTTGGCCAACTTTCGGGACAACAGGAAAAACTTTTTGACGCTAATGTTGAATGAGAAAACATACAATTAGACATTTGTTTGTTGAGATTTAAGGAAACGGAACATTGCCTGAAAAAAAAAAACAATACATTTTATGTACTGAAAGTTATATGAAATAAATGTGTATGAAATGTTTTCCTTTTTAATCTCATTGAGCCGAGGACATTCTGAAACTCGGTGAAACAATACTTTATAGATATGTTCCCATAGTACAAGTGTTCATGATTCATACGTAATGGTTCTTTTAAAAATTGCGGAGGTTGAAATATATTTTTTTTTACCATGTCATATTTCGAAACCGAATTACCGATTCGAAATAAATTTAATATTTTCACATTTCGTTGCCCAAGCTAAAATTTTCACAGAGGTGGTTGTTATAGGTCCGCCATGTTGATATAGAGAGCACGACATGAATAAATAAATGATTTTGTGTCATACTGTGAGAACTAATAAACTGATTGTAACATAACTTCATATTTATGAAGTTCGTCGTCTAAACTTGGATATTTTGCTGTATAACATTATATGTTAACCGTATATAAGAATATACAACATGGAAAAATCATAATTTTATTTTATATTCCAAGAATTACTAAACCAATTGTAACTTGAGTTATGATTTAGGAAAATCTTAATCCAAACAGCAGATTTTTGTACTACCCAATGTCGTAGGTCCGTTGTTCTTGAGATACCACGCAATATATAAATAAATATTTTTTGTCATAGTTCTAGATCTACTGAACCGATTGTATACATGTTTCGTATTTGGACAGCTTATCCTTTAGGCTTCAATGTTATTTTTACTAGCCTTGCACATCCTTTTGCATCAGACTATTATAAGCGTATAATTTAACTAACGTCAAAAATGTTTAGTATGCTAAAAAGTATCACACGTTACAAACGTACTAGTATGGACTCTCTTCTGGCACCCATTTCGTAAGTTATTAGCTACTCCCGAGAAATAAAATAGTTTACATAGTATAACTTTATTCGGAGCAAATTTAGCATGTCAGCTAAAATATGAAACAATAATAAGGTTAAGTAAGTAAGTGGGTTTGTACGTCTCGTCGACAGTGAGCTAATTATAGATGGTGACACAACCTAGTACAACGACAGGAACTAGGAGAGGAATCGGCCATGGACTTTGTTAAGGAACCATCCCAGCTTTCACTTGGAGTATTTTGGGAAATCATGGAACACCGAAATTAGTATAGTCGGAGCCGGGGATCTAACCCGGAACCTCCCGAATACGAGTACAACGTGTTACTGTTGCACCGCCTCGCTCGGTCACATGATAATGACGTTTTGTTTCTAATCATAACGCGTTACGTTAAATACATAACTTTACTTGGAGTAACTTTGAAAAACGAACCACGCAACAAAATTTAAACATTCCTAATTCCCTCGAAGGAAAAGGTTCTATTACATCATAAGTTAGTGCCATTGTTGAATCCGAAATGTCTTTTGAAATTATTAGTACATGTAAACACTAGATTGCACTTATCACAGCTATAGGCAGTGCGAGAAGGATTCCTCTTGCATGTGTGTCTGGCATGCCTGCCTTCTCGTGTGATGAGCAAATAAGAACGTCTTGTTGCAGTAGTTGCACGAGTGTCTAGTAGTTCACAGAAGATTTCGCTGTTTGTGAAAAAAAAAAAACACTACAAAATTGTTGCAGTTTCCTCAAATAATAGTTTGCAGGTACAGCGACGAGACTACATGTAGGCTACTGAAGATTCATTTAAAGTTTTATTGTCTCAATATCTGAAATTCACATTTGCATTTTAAAGTCACTCGTTTTTCACTTTATATACCGCAAGCCTTATACCGACGGAGATAAGAGAGATTATTGAAGTTTTCGTCACAGAATCAAATACTATTTCACAATTTCTTTCTCGTCGATTCGTACATTCAATTCAGCGTTATCCTTTAAATCGTTTCAAGACCTTATTGACCAAATAAACACCAGGAAATTTTGTAGACTGGATCTCTTAAGTGTAAAAGCCACTAGTGATTGGCTCGCCATGCAAATCTTGGTAATACATTCGTGGGCACGTATGTAGTATGCGCACAACCTTGTACAGTTCAGCCGTCCAGTTGTGGTGCTAGGCCGCGTGAAACACTCCATGCTGCTGAGAGATTCGTACCAGGTAACCAACTTCTGCTTTAACTTGCTCGGATCTCATCTCTTCTTGTCCATGTATACAGTACAAAGTAACACCTTTGGCTTCATATGTGTATTCGAATAGACAGTGGCATTATACTCGTGAACAAGTCTTATTAATAGTTCCAACCACTTGTTATTACCATACGCAGTAAAATGTATCCACAGTTCAGAGTTCTAAGCTCCGTAAAATATTGCTACAATGGTATAATTACAAATACCATATTCTTTCATAAAAACACAGAGAGTAGAGTTAAAAAATTATTTTCCATCATCTGTATGAAGATTCCATGGCAATGTTCCAAACGAAGTACACTTGACATACTCTTTTAACTTTTGCCACATTTTTTACTTGAGTGGTACAACCCATGCATGCTTGGAGTATGTATCGATTACAGTACAATTATACAGATATCCTTCATTCAAACATCCAAAGTCTTGCACTTCTGTTATAATGGGCTTATCAGTGTTGTCTAATTCCTTCACGACATTTGGACCTATAGAGTTCATTTGGAACTTCATACATCGCCATTTACAATCTATTTTACTTCTGTTAGTTCTTCGATGATGAAAATTATCTGGTTTGTATGCGATCTGTTGCCAGCTGCCTGCGAAGCTAGAAGTCATAAACTATCAACAAGCTCGTTTGAAACATCCCAGAAAATAGAGTCAAAGTTCTTGCCATCTTCTAAGTTCCCTCCACCTTTCACCGGTTTTCACAGCTAGTTCACTGAAGATGTCTGACAATATTTGTTTCTCGTAATATTTGTCCTTATACGGACCTCTTCTAGGGTTATTATCATATAATGAACATTTATTTATTAGCTCGATAAATATTTTGTATTCTTGCAGATCTGTGTTGTTGTGTTCTTTAGGGTCATTGTGAAACAGAAGTTCATATTGGCCGGGAGTCCCAAGTGTTGCATATTCTTTGACTTAGATGATGTCAGCTAGCAGGAAAAGTATTTCTTTCGCATATAGGAACCATCTATCGTTGTTTTTATACACAATATGTTGCATCATATTGCATAATGTGTACAATCTTAGGTACATTGGGTTTGAGTGATCTTCTCTGTGATTTTTTTTTTTGTAAACCAGGCCCGTATCCAGTTTGAAAGAGTTTCTTAATGTGTTGCTAAGTTGCACGAAAAAATAATGTAAGTGTAAAAAATATTGGCAAGTAATATTCAAATAAATGAATATTAACGTCAATATTAATAAGAATCGAGAGAAAAAAT
>PNEQ01037020.1:0-24722 GCA_003012365.1 Medauroidea extradentata
CATTGTATATTTTGGGTAAATTTTCTGCCATTTCCATTAAATAATGCGTGTTTTAAGCGGGTTTTCATTTTTTGATAAAACATTTTAGGCGGGAAATAAATGCATTGTTCTTATGGGTTTATTTTGGGACCATATAATTTGAGCTTCTTAAGCGGGAAAACATCTTAAACGGGATTTTCTTAAACGGGTTTCACTGTATATATATATACATATATATAGACAAACACACACAAACAAACATATACACAAACAAACACATGAACAAACACACACAAACAAACACACACAAACAAACACACACAAACAAACACACAAACAAACACACACAAACAAACACACACAAACAAACACAAACAAACACAAACAAACAAACACACACACAAACACACAAACAAACACACACACAAACAAACAAACACAAACAAACACACACAAACAAACACACACAAACAAACACACACAAACAAACACACACAAACAAACACACAAACACACAAACACACACACAAACAAACACACAAACACACACATATATACACATCTAAAACCTGACTGAATTCCTCTGGAATTGTATTTTATCCCCTTGTGTTTTTGTGCTTATTTGTGCGTTTTTTGGTACTTTGTCACTTTTTCTTTCAATACAAGTTTGGTCAACAAAACATGAGCAATGGTGTATGTTCCCGAACCAATAAATTCTAATTAAAATAATCCATTTAATTCATTATAATTTCTATAAATTATACTTTGGTTCATTACCATCCATTTTAAATGTTTCAAAGGCAAAATCTCACCTAGTCTTGCGCACATGAGAGTTGGTTGGTCTGAAATATATTGCTAGATAAAGTTTTTTTGTCCTCGCGAAAATTCACTCAGAACCGGTTTCATAATATCTGTTTTGAGTAACAGTTATCTGATCATATGACAAATACAAATGAAACGTTTAACTACTAGTTAAAACAATAGCGTTTCTGAAACCACTTCTCCCATTTAAGAATGTTATGATTAGCTAAGTGCTAGTTAACGTAAATTTGGCAACCATGCAGTCATGTTTCAAGTTGTGATCCAGTGTCGAATAGTTTTTTTTTAAGTCGCGGTTAACAAAAGCTTGTAAACAATGGACGAAAGAGGCTACAAGTGCACGTCCCCGTAGATTTATTATCTCTGAAAACAAACTTCTAATTACCATAGTTGAAATAATGAAATGTAAGAAACAGACCCAGTGATGTGGAAACAGAAAGAGGAATATTGGGAGACAGTTGCAGCCGAGTTCAACATTCTTTTGGGCGTGTGTCCGCGTACCAACAAAATTTCGAAAGCGGAGTACGAAAACGTAAAAAGACCGATACGAAAAAAGAATAGCGAAGAGCACGTGTAAGTCTTCAAGGCGTGATGTGGAATACTAAAGAAATTCACTTCTACAGATTTGTACGAGCAAGTCAAAGTTTGTAATAAACATGGACAAAAGTAAGCAGACATGCAGAGTACCTATTATTTTGTTTTCACCGTTAATGGTTTTACCAAGTTTTGTTTTGCAATTCCTGATTATATTTGTGTAAAAATACTGTAAGAAACATTCTCTATGTCGTGTTATTTATATTCGGCGACCATAACCTCTCACGAATGAAGCCAAATATTAATTGTAAATTTATTTTCAGTAACAACGAAACAGTTTGGATGCAAGTTGTGCTATGTTATATTTTTTTACATTCTAGCAAAAAATTCGATGCATTTTCCACGTGTATTTACAAAAAAATAATGGGCCTTCTGTGTAACCTAACCAAAACTAACCACTTCCCCTCAACATTTAAAACAAAAACAGAAAAGAATAGCAACATACAATTTATAAATTAAATAGGCTTATTATCAATGTTAAAACATGACACATTTCTCGCAATAGTAGGTAAGTAAATATTTTTGCTTAGATAAAATACCTTTACAAAAACTACCATCTATCGGTTAGAAATTTTTCGGTATGGGAATATCAATATAGAGTTCTATTCTCAACCATCATCTTTAAAAATTTATGTCTGCCATAATCTTAGTTGTGAAACAACTTCTGTATTGGCTGTGATACATTCATTTCGAATTATACTATTATCCAATAAAAATTCAACAAATGAAGACTTCCTTAACTTCACATTCAATTAATTTTTCTGATTTTGTAGCACAATCATGTTTTCATCACAAAGATTATGTTTTATTGCTTAAAAACACAATCTGCCATATTTGTTAAATGTTCTGATTAACTTAGTAACCAGAACTTCTTGTGTTTAACTAAACCATTGGTTACCACTAGTTAACGAACAGTTTTAAGTTAACCATAACTCGAGAAACACAAAACACTGTTAACTACCACGTAAAATTTAATCAGATGTATGTAATCGGAACAAAACCAGACATTGTGAAACAGACCCTAATTATATTCCCTAAAAATTATAGGTTTATTTGTATTTAATAAAAGTCATTTTGCATTGCTAACCTATCAGTAGCAAGAGCCCAAGAATTCCAGAACATTAACTATATCCTCATTTTCATTTTATTCGTTCATTGGAAAAGTTGGGTTCCATACATGTGGATTATATAGAAATGATGAAATTGAGTATTTTCACAAAACCAACACATGATAAATTTTTAAACTGCTCATTACAGGAATTTAAAACCATAATTTTGGCACAAATTTGATCACAGATAGAGGCTGCGGTGACCGAATGGTCAAGACCATTCGCCTCTTACCAAGGCGATCTGGGTTCGATTTCCGATGAGGTCAGTTCCCGAATTTTTGCATGTGGAAATCGTGCCGAACGACTCCATTGGTCGGCGGGTTTTCTTGGGGATCTCCCGTTCCCCCATCCTATCATTCCAGCACTGCTCCATTCTTACTTCACATCACATCTTGCCAGTGCTACCTCGATGTTGAGTGCTGACCAAAATATCTCGCTCACTCTCACATTACCACAGATGGCAGCCATTAACAACTAGCATAAAAAAAATTAAAAGTGTGGAATTGTAGAAAAGTCAGATAAAAATACATGGCAAATAGATAGAAGCTTTAAGTGGCCTGACCCTCCTACTTGAAACTATTTCCTTTTGTCGATACGTGGAAGCAAGTAAGCAACTAAGGCGAAGCTGGCTAGCACATCAACAATGGTATTACATCTACTCGTACCACATGTAGACTTCGACTAATTCGAGTTCGAAATTTAAGACGAAAAATACAGGAGGTGGCTGGCAAATTTGTTCTGCAAAATATATGTGTATAGTGTTTACAAGTAATTTGCGTAAATCACTAACATGAACCCTGTGACCAGGTTTATTCAATAACTAAGTGTTAAACACATTGTTATCGAAAGCATGTTACACAGTTATGATTTTGGATCAATGTCGATGTGGAAACTTGAAACAACTCTTCATACTTTATTTTAATCATTTGATTTTTGTAACTACTGTGCTAAATTATGATGTCGCGATATTCAAAAATGGGTTGGAGGGTGACTTCGTTTAGTGAAGGAATGTTTTATAGAAGATACGTATTAGTGAAACTGCCTCTCAGGAGTACAATATATCAGCATTCTGCTTCGCCTCGGACACTAGCATGACAAAACAACAGATTGAACGACGAACTACAACTGACAACACAATACAAGTTGGTGAGATGGGCCCCAGCAGAGCTTCTACCCGCCCAGACACTACTTGTTTGTGAATGTGATGCCACCCTCAATCCATTGTCACTACCTAGCCAACACACCACCCAGAGAGACAGGACCAAGTCTCTCGCTTCTTCACAGTAATCTGACACAATCAGCAATATTAGTTCACTGGCATAGTTGCCATTGTGTATTTTATATTTCTATTTATTTTGTTATTATACTTGATTCTGTTCAACATCCCTAACAATTAATTAGTATATTACATATTGTTTTTACATAAATATAAATAAAACTCAAGACCGAACAGCGCTGGATCCCTACTGATCCCGGGTCCCTATGCATTTGCCCTCTCCTGCCAGCCCCCTCGATGGCCCTGGTTAGTGATAGCAAAAAGCTGTTATTAAATTTTTAAGTTACGTCTATTTATTATATCATTTATTATTAATTAACTTGAATGCTATTTTAGCTAAGTTTTTAGTATATACAACTAAACGATTTTACTGGCCTTGATTATGCGCTACTGTACTAGTTAATATACAGACAAAATTCTTATATTATCATTTCCTATGTTTCCAAGAATGAATTGAGAGATTTATGAAAGTTAACAATACTACCAGAGTCAATAATGATAATAATTAATACATTTCAAATTACATTAGGTAAAGTATATAATATGAACATCAAAACAAAACCCATTAACTGTGAGGAAAAACTTTTACGTTGCAAAGACAACCGCCAAGACTACAACTACAAAGATTATAACCAAAGACAATCTCTTTATCATGCTCTTTGTTTACGCCCTAAGAGTAGGAGAAACCTACTCTGTAAAATATAATTATGATAAAAGCAGCTTTGTGTACATAACTATAGAAAATACCTTACATGTACGCATTCTAAAGAACTGTGTATGATATAAGCGTGATATCAGTGCAGGAAAAAGAAACAAAACATTATAGTTGTGATATATTTAAAACCGTAGACACCAAGTACAATAATTGTAACAGTTACCATTAAACACTATATTATAAAACTCAAACAAACATAACAATAAAAAAAACAAGAGCTTTCAACATAAAAGTAGAGCACACCAGTCTAATAATACAGTACTGAACAAAAGTATGAACAATGACCAATGATAGTTCACCTGCCACAGGTTATATCAAAGATATTCACATCAGGGATTATTGACAAAGTAATATAGTATTTCACCATGCACATTCTTCAGTGGCAGTAGAAGTTCAACACTGGAGGCAAACAATGATGAAATGGGTTGAAAGAAAAAAAAAAAAAGAAAAAGAAAAACTTGCAAACTTAATGTATGAATGACTAATTCTAGAAAACATCAACCTTTTTCTTAATACGTATGAGAGAAAAAAATAAAGGCTAATATAAAGAAAAACCCAAGAGTTGGCTATCTTGCCATATGAAAACCAAAAGTTAGTATGTAAAGTTCATTTACATTCCAGCACATTTTGCCAACTAGTGTTGTTTACCAACATGCAACAAATGTTGTGATTTCAAGTTTACCTAAATGATAATTTTCAAAGTTTTGTAATTATTTCCTAAAATGTTTATTTTCCATTGTTGTACTTTGGAACTCTCAGTTTAGCTGCAGTCTCATCACACATATTTAAACTTTGATTACATATCAGAGCCACATACAAAGATACCAACCACATCAGTCCTGACTTTGAGATGTACTTATGTTTCCATAGAAAAATGCTTGAAATAGGTAACTTAATGTTCACTACATTTAGAAGGAACTTAGAATGAGCAATTGAAATGGCTGTTTAAAAAGATCTCTTTCTTAGTATTTAATATTCAAAAGCAGATTCCTTGTAATGTCCTTGAAAAAACTAATTAGGTTATAGGAAACTGTAATTGTTCTGTACTGGTCAAGCATAGTGCTTAAAGTACCAAGAACAAGAAAAAATTTACTCACCATCTCTTTTCAAAAAACATTGACAAAATGCTAAATAAGGCCAATAGAAAAACAGAGTGCAAAATTATAAATAAAAAAAAAAGAAGATGCAGAAACTGAGCAAAAAATTAACAACATGAAAAAATTTCACAAACACATATTTCAACTACAAAACCAATAATTAACATTTTTTTTCCAGTACGAAAAAAACTCAACTTTTACTATACTATATCAATTTCTAATTATACACTAACAAAATTATTGCAAATTCACAATTACAAGCATACAAAAATAAATGCATACAAATGCTTTCAAAGCTAGGGTAGAGAAACAAATGATAAAACATGTAACATTCCACAGAAAAAAAAGACAAAGAAATATGTTTCGTAAACTGTGATAGTGTTTCCTCTTTATTTACTACTTCTTAAACAGAACTCGCTGACAAATGAAAAATTGTAAGGACCTTAAATTCATTTTTTATGTTGGCTTATTGGTAGAGCCAGTGATTTTTTGTGTAAAGAATTCTGCAACAATTTGTTTCAATGTCATACGTTAAGACCTATTTATTTCTCTGCTTAATGGTCAGTGATTGGAAGTTTTCTAACTCTCAGCGTCTCTGGATCCTACATGCAAATCAGCGACACGTGGTGTCGTGGTAACATTGTTCTGGTTGGTGCAGTCAAATGAGCCACGCCTCTGCCCTACTATATTCTGCCAATAACCACGAACCAGAGTTGCAGGCGTGCACGTATGGCATTGAAACAAGTTGTTGCAGAATTCTTTTCACCAAAAAACACTGGCTCTAATTATTGGTAATGTTAATTAAGATCAGTATTTTCCTGCCTAAAATAAGAAGTATTCTCAGAATACTCCTACCATAAATCATGATTCAAGGGTTCTATTATATTCTAAAACCTTCAGAAACTAAGGAAAAATTAATTTTACAGGTAGTTAGAGCAATAAATGTTTCATAAAACACTTCCCTGAACATCTGAAATGGACAATATAACCTTGACTTTTATACTGTTGCGTGCCGCGACTGTCTGGCTGGGCGGTGAAGTACGATACCGTGGTGGCGGAGCTGGACACCCCCCTTCCTCACCCACTCCTCGGCGCCGTGGCTGTCGGGCAGGGCGGCAAAATACAATACAGTGGCAGCAGTGCTAAAAGACCTCCTCGGGTGTTGCATGGATTGTATTACTCCATGATGACCACCTGCACGCCGCTGTAATAGGATAGCAGTGTAAGCCGATATAGCAGCGGCAATAACGAAGAGGTTTGGCATACATTGTGTCGCCCATGTGCGGTGGTGACCACCTGCACCCAATATCGGGTAACCGAGGGAAATATCGTGATCTGGAATGTTCCTGTTCCCTCTTTATCTCTCGGGGTGGTGCTTGACTTTGAAGCGACATCTTTCCAGGAAGTTGGAGAACAGAGACTTGCCAAAATAATTCGAGATGTAGGTGTGGGTATGTAAGTGGAAGCTGCAGCAGGAGCGAGAGAGTTTTGGCTGGCAGGTGCCTGGTGCGATCTCAAGTGATAGTGAAAAGTATTGGATTGCGACGACTGTTCGAGGGTGTCCAGCGAGTGGGACCACAGCAAGTAGTAGGAAGAAGGTGTTTCTAGGCTAGAAAGATTCGTCGGTATTATTTCATTGGGTCCACCATTGTGAGTGACTAGTAACCTTTCCATATACAGAGAACTAATGTAGATGTTTTTTTTTCCTTTATATAAATAGTAGTTATTTGTTCTGTTTGACATTTATTGTGGTAAATCTTTATAGACATAGATTTATTTATACACAGTTGTAATAAACTAGGTCAGCTTTATTTTCTTTATTTTATCAAAGACCTCCATCCCCAAACATACCTAGTCCGCAACTTGTTGACAATACGATGGGCTGCTAGTAAAAATCTACACAAACAGGCCCAGTAGACAACGTTCCGCTACACGACTTATCCGGCAAGTGGTTAATTTGCACCATGTCTTATTAGCTATATTCCTACACCAACTTGTTTCAGTGCCGTATGAGCACATCTGCTCCTCTGCTTGAAGGTCAGTGATTGGTTGTTCCAACTCTCACTGGTCTTGTGGTTCTCCTGGCAAGTAGCAGACTCATGGAGTAACTATTTCCTTATTCTTTTTGCTACAGTCAAATGGGTGACGTTTCTGAACAAAGACACGCTGCCAATAATCATGAAGCTGAGCTGTCTATGTGCACGCAAGACATTGAAACCAAGTGATGCAAAATTCTCTTCGCGTATAATCATGAAGAGCAAATTTACAATTATTAGACACTGTGAACAAGGAAAATTGTTTACAGCAATACAACAGTAACTAATTACAATTAGCAAAGAGAATCTCGCGAAAAGTACTTGATAAAATTTATACGAGTTTAATTCATGTGTGTTTGATTTATGTAACGAAAAAACACAATATCCGAGTACAATAATCATCTTTAATGCATTCCTACAAACAATTTTTCAGAAAAATGTAACTCAAACAATAAGGTAAACTCAGCAGTGTTTCAGTCCTTAGTATCTGTTAGCATTTACAATCAAGAAACACAGAAATGAAACCTATTTAAATAGTAAAATTCCAAAATAAAATTTTAACATTGTAGGAATTGCATGTGTATTACGTAAATAAGAACTTAATTACAGTAAGACTGAATAAATAAAAACTGATAAATTAAAAACTAAACTAACACACCACTTTAAAGAAATAATAATAATGCATGCAAAAATATATTGATGAAATGCTAAAAAAAATAGTTCCAACTGCCATGACAAGGAAGTTGAAACCAGCAGGAGCTACCTGTACTAAATAAATGCAGTACAAAATTTCAATAAATAATAAATGCAACTTCCATTCCTTTGCAAGACATAAAAATTAAAACATTTCTGCAATGACTTCACATAGAAACAACTAATATACGTAACATTACTGCACATCAAATTATACAACTGATGTTTTACACAGCACAATACAATGGTAACAAAGAACCCTTCACAAAGGGGAGAGCTAGATACTATATTTTATTTATTGATTTTCTGCAATAACTTCTGTAAAATTTGTTTGGTAAAAGTGGCAATGTTGAGGCATTTTGGAGATCATAATAGTGTGATACATTCATCTTATATTGAACTTGTAAGTAATCATTCTAGAAAGTTAACCTATAATAACATTGCAATGATTCTGCATGACAAATTAACAAAAGATTCCATTATTACTTAAGTCAAGCAGTTCATCAAGAATATATTCTTTGACTTTGATAATACTTCTGAATAAAAGTTATGGCTCAAAACCTAAAATAAAATTATCTAACACTCCCTCTTAAGAATTTGAAATTTTCTCCAACTAATACACCTACGAACAAAATTTTAACATTATTTCAATGACCAACTTAACATTCATATGTTGATGTTAATAAAACACGCATAATTTGAAACATATTAAAACACTTTAGTTTTTTTAATTTCACCACAGTTATTACAATAATAATGTAAAGATAACATGACTAAACGTTCCTTCTTGAAATAACTAGGTAGAGAGAATTTAACAGTTATGCTTAACCCATCCATACTCTATACCTAACCTCTGCTACCTTTTTTCACACCCATGGGTATTACAAACGACTGAGCAGTTTCCGTACCAGAAACTAAAAGAGAATAGAAAATAATTGGTTCTTATTTACACATTACCTAAAGTGCTTACAGAAAACTTCTGGCCAAGATAGTGGTCTCTCCAATAAATACCTCGAGCCGTTTATGTTCTTGGAAGCAAAAATTAGGGATTATGTAAAACTTTTCTGCATGTCTACTAACTCACAATGGTTGTATAAATAGACTTGAAACACTTCACTTTCATAAAATGTTTGAAATAAATGAATGAACGCAAATTTGAAAATATTTAGCAGTTTTCCAATATTTTTGTATCAGTTTCCTCTTTAGAAACCACATATTCATGTGTGCCCCGTAGCTCAGTGGGTTAATGCAAGTAGCACTGGGAGGAGAATTTTTAGATTTGTGGATCGAATTTCTCCCAATGTGTGATTTTTTTTAATATGTAAAATTGTAAATTATGGTTGTATATTAAATTAGCTATTCCAAATTGTTTACTTTTATCACATGTTTGAAAGTTGGAATAATTTAAGTTAAAATTGCATATTCTGTTGGTTGCAGTGGTATCCTATTTCTGCTAATTTACTTTCCATTACTAAAATAAAAATCTAGTATTTGACCACTTGACAAATAATCAAAATCTTTTACATGTTTTGAGTGTTTCTGACTAATAAAAAAACCAAACATAAGCCCTTTTTCTTTTTTTTTTTTTAGAAGTCTGGTATTTCAGCTTACGAGAGTTGTGTGTATCATGGGATGTTACGCGAAAAAGAAAACTAGTAATTATTTTTTTCACATAATATTATACATAAAGCCAAATATACTAAATAACTCTATAGAAATAAAAAATATTACTTTGTTGTGTACTATAGATGTACTTCAGTTGAACAGTCAAAAGTTAAAAGAGATAACTGAGATTTCACTGCAGTGTGTATATTTGTTACTGTAAATTTTGTTTCCAAATTATATTACATAATTTAATGTTAGAAAATATTCTTCTTGTTTTTAGGCCTATACTTCCTTTATTGATCACCTCTAAAAATTAACACCTAAGCAACTTAAGTCATGTATTGAAAAAAACAATATTTCATTTCTGCGACAGCCACCATTAGCATGGATAAAAAGAGTTTCTTTCTCAATTTTGAAAATAGGTTAGGTGATGGGGCAGTCCTCCCCCTGACAGGAAATATACGGACATACAGTAGCATTTTACAAGCTATCAGACTAGGTAAGTGGCGCTATGTTGAGTAGAGAAGCTTTGTACGACACAGCAAACACTGCACAACAAGTTGAAGCACACAACCACCGCGACATACAACATATCACTACTTTGCTTCATCAAGGCTCACAGAAGAACTAAGAGTGAACCTGGAGAGCATCACTGGGAGACATCAGTTAGCTGTGACCAGTGAGAGTAGAGTCACACGTGTCGGCTCTACAGTTGGTGAATGAAGACGAGCTAGGTTGGCAGACACCAGCAGCGAGTGACAGAACTTCACAAGGCACGGGAGACATTCTCAGAAAGGAGACAGCAACATGAAGGCATATTGCGACAGCGAGAAACACACTGGGTACTTCCAGACAGACACTGAGGGATGTGCCTCATGCTCGCTCAGCGCAGAGCACCAGTAGAACAACTAATTTAATTTACGACTGTTTATAGTGATTCTGAGTGAAATCCCAGAAAATCATGCAAGACAAAAAAAGCAAAGATAAAAAATACATAGAAATTCAATCAGATGAAATAAAGAAAAAAAATTGAAACCAAGCATGTGGCCAAACTAAATAACCAGCACAAACGAAGTGACAGAGCACAACTCTATTAAGACAGAACAGACCATTAATGGCATGGAGACCAGATAACATCTAAGATAGGATAAAACAATGATAACAACACAAGAACACAGTTTCCAAGACAAAGCTTGTGGCAATGTTTCAGGCAAACAAAGCGTAAACTAGTAAAGCTAGGCAGTAACATAGCCAGACACCTTAGCAGCCAATATAGGTCATTCGGGATAAAGTGAGCACCAAAGAAATAACCTTTAAAAAAATCACTGCTTGTTACTGCATATAAGTGAACATTAGCAAGCTTGTAAGGTTGCAAGCAAATCATTGCATGTTATTCAGTGTAATTTCCTATTCAAATATAAAATTAGTGACAGAACATCGCATGAAATTCACCTCTCCGTATTTAACACACTTCAAAATATTTATTTATGATCTTATCGACATACCTACTGACTCCGTAATTTGACTTAATTAGCACCAGGGCAAAGTTACCTAACCAGACCGCTGAACATCAACATGATTTGGAAATTGCGTCTAGTACTCTGTGATGCGGACATAGTTCAAAATTCCACCAACAGGTAGCATTAGAGTGAAGTTTTCACAGCTTCCCTTGGAAGCGTAGTTAGTCGAGTTATTGACTGTATTTGTCCGTCGTGCAATAAATATTGGTTTCTAATAAATACTTCCAACATATTAGAACCGATTGTTCATGAATACCATTGCCAAATATTCTGAAAATCTGTAAATTGTTACGTTTTACAAACACCAGCTTCTGTAAAATTAAAAACGGGAAATTTTTTCTGTTTCTGTTTCACACAATAAAAAAATACTTATTAACTTTTCTGAAGTGCTTCACCGTAGTTCATGGCAGTACACCTAGTAATTTGTCAATGCAGTATACTGAACGGAACTGGAACTTGAATTCTTCTTGAATTGTGTCTCGTGTCGTGTTTTTTAGTGGCACATTCGAGTTACAATTTCATATATACTATGCACACATTTACGAGAA
This sequence comes from Medauroidea extradentata, assembly GCA_003012365.1. NCBI lineage: Eukaryota > Metazoa > Arthropoda > Insecta > Phasmatodea > Phasmatidae > Medauroidea > Medauroidea extradentata. The sequence goes on from PNEQ01037020.1 coordinate 11,992, forward strand.
TCATAACGGAAATAGTATGTGTTGTTTATATTAAGAGTCAATGCACAGAAACCAGTATTATAAGACATTAACTCACAGGCATTTATAACTATGATTACTGTTGATTTTACCATAGATTCAACACATGTGTATTTAGTGAGTATGATATTATAGATAACATTTATTAGAGCAGTGTAATGTAGATGTAAACATTGTACAAGCCTACGTACATAAAAGCACGTGGCTATGTTTACATTTACAAGCAGCGGAAAGATATAAACTGGTGGATACAGAAATTAATAGTCTCTTTACTGAGTGCTCACTTTATCTCAAACCACTCATGGCAGTTCAGATCTCTTTCAATTACTTGTCAGCCGTAAACTCATTTTTATTTTTTTTTACTTATTTTTGTTTCTTCTTTAACCAAAGGTTTCAAAATTTTTCTTAATTTTAAGCTTTGTTGACAAAACAAATATTGTTCATAATAAATTCTGATTCTTTTATTTTTCTTTGAGAGGGGTGTGTATCTAGCATCAATGGACTGGCATCTTCCCATACAATTTCATGGCTGTTCTGCCAAAGAAAATTTGAGGTTTAAATTTTTTAATTTTGCAGTTATTAGTATCTTTATTGTGCTCTTTTATTTGCATGAAAGAAAGGCCTACTGCCAGTTTCTCCGACATAGAAGCTTCCACAGTAACAATGTATCTGTAGCTTGCCCATAGCTGGTCTCAATTTGGTAATAACACTTCTCAATGTAGATCTCTAGTTAATAGTCAGTAGGTTGTACATATTTGTTACCCAGCAGTCTTCCTTTGGTTCAAGTAACTATGTACATTTATTTTATGTGTACCATAGTATGTTCTGATTACAGCTAATCTTGGCCCATTACTTTTCCTAAGCTGGTTTACTGGGACTACTTACAACAGCAATAGTGTATATCTACAAATTCACTCAAAATCATTCAATCACATTGCAACAATCATTTAAATGAATTATATGCAGTTTACAGGATAAAAAATATAATTTATTATTTTATAACTGAGAAGTACCTTCACTACTTCCGAAATGTAGGCATATTTGGACTGAACTAAGAAATCACAAATGTTTAAATAATGTACAGTGACTATTGTTTAGATGTCAAAACAAAACTTAAAATTTTTTTTAAAATATCGCGGGATATAATTTATTTAAAAGGTACTGACTGGCTGAAGGAAAACATGTGGTTGGAAAATTTGGGCTAGAATAAATCTGAAAGTCTAAAATATTATATTAATAATGTTCATAAATCTATTATTTTGTAACATACTGTTCTTGCTTTTTATAATATATAGTTTTGTAAATGTATGTATCACAATTATACATGTGAACAAATAAACACTGTTTACAAAAATTAATAAAACAATATGACAGAAAACAGAAATTTTTAAATTTAAGTTACCTTAAAAATAAAACCAACTCTTCCCGTAGCTTGGTACAACATTAGAAAACTTCCATAATTCTTACATTTATATGGCACATGATTTAAGTTCTGAAAACGTGGAATTCATTAAAAATAAAACAGTATTTCAAATTTGTTATTTTAGGCAGTCTACCGTAACTCATAAAATATACATACTAACTACTTGAAAAAAAAAAAAAATATTAATACAAACATTATCAAGATGCAGGAACTAAACCTGATAGTTTGTTGACCCTTGAAGTCATTTCAAGATGTCAGTTATTAAAGAGGAAACTAAAAAGAAGACCAGCAAATGAAATCGCCTCATATGATGCACTACAAATAAAATAAGGTTAGGTTCAGACCACAACTCACAACATTCACAAAAAACCATGGTTTGGCAACTGACAAGATACTTTACTAAAAAATCACTTCCTCTGTGAAGACTAGCAATAAATTGTACATATTACAGTTGAACTATCACTCCAACAGCGTTCCACCACACTTATGTAAGCAATTTTAATATCAGACTTGCACGTCATGCATTCTCTAGGGAGTGGCAACCAAACTCTGAAAACTGTTAAAAATAACATAAAAAAACTAGAATGAGAGATTGGTCTAGTAAACTAACATAAGCACTGCGGTGTGCCCTTCACTTGGACAGTGTTATGCACTAACTGACAATGTGCTAGTAGTTAGCTGTCAGTAAAACATACTTAAAGATTATTCAGATTTGGAACAGCCCTGTAAAAATTATTTTAGTACGTATTAAAAATCAGCATTAACAATGTGGATATTGGCAACCATGTCATGGGATGAACTTGTTCACGTGACCTTTGTTAAACAGTTGCTGCTCGGCCAGTCATGAACTAGCGGTGTAGTCTTTCCATGTCCTAAATATCTAGTACGTATTTTCACAGGTTATGTGCTCAATTCACGACGGCCGAACTATGTGACACGAAGGCGGGTAATCACAGTGATCAAAAATATGACAGTTGTAATCAGGATGTGACTTACTGCACTGTAACAAGTAAAAGAGGTTTGTATTTTTTTTATGTAGTATGGTGACGAGCCCAAGTGCACCAGCGTATCGATTGTTAATGGACAGGAACTTTAAAAATTGGAAGTTTGGAATGCATTTAATGTTGGATTGAAAAGGACTGACGTGGATTGCAGGAGTGAAACCTAACTTGACAAATAGAGAAGATAAAGAATGGGAAAAAGCCATGCATGCAAACTGCACTAAATATTGCCATGTTGACTATGTACAAGATGCAAGTACAGCACAGCAAATGTTACAGTCACTATGTAATATATTTGAAAGGAAAAGTGCAGTTTCCAAACTCCTAGTACGAAAACAATTACTTGCTCTGAAATGTAACATGGCTTCAAGAACACGTCAACAAATATGACAAGCCTTGTTCATGACTTGGAAGCAATGGCGTCCAAGCTCAAAGAAGATGATTTAGTGTGCAGGCTACACTTAACCATATCACAGAAGTACGAAAAAGTGGTAAACTTTGGATATGGAGTTGTCTCAAGATTTTCAGAGGACCATCGGAGAAGCAGCTTCATTCAGTGCATTTAAACCAGTTCAAAAGGAGCACAAGTTTGTATACACGTGCTACGAATGTGGAGACATCCGGCATCTGACAGCAGAATGTCCAATAAACGGGCAACAGAATACTCGTGGTCGAGGAAGAGGATGAAATCACTACAGGAAACAAAATGAACATGCTCGGGGAAGAGGCCAGTGGGGAAAAAAAAAAAAAAACACACATTATTTACGCAAGGACGAAATCTAATTTGTCGTTTACTAGTGGTACTGATGCGCAACAGTAATTGTCAAGAGGTGGAAGATTGTCTTGTACTCTGGTTGCACAGATCATCTCATTACGAGTGATCTACGTAAACATATGATGGACGTAATTGAACTGGACCATCCAGTCAAAATCAAGGTGGCTAATGGACAAGAATTGTTAACAAGCAAGAAGGGGCGCATGAAACAAGATGAACACTGTGCACCTGCCTACATATAAGCACTCGTAATTCTTAACGTAACTTTCAATCACCTGTCAGTAAATAAAGTGGTGAACTCTGGAAAGGACACATTCAGCGAAAATCAGGCAAAGATAGTAGACCACAAATGTTTGAACAATGTGCTCAGTGAAAACGGCAAACTTTACATTGTGAAGTTCAAGGTTCCCAAGAACGATGCTGGATGCCATCAATTGAAGACCTGTGGCATATACAAAGGGGACATTTAAATTGAAATGGTCTGAAGGTGATGCGACTTCAGATATCCCCCAAGGTGTGTGGCACGTGTCAACAAGGTAAGGCAAATCTGTTAAAATTTCCAAGGTGTACTTCCTCAAGGTCAGATAACGTCGATGAACTCCTGCATGCTTATATTGGAAGACCAATAACAATGCTAACAAAGGTGAGCAGTGCTATCAAACAACCCCAGATGACTACACAAATATTTGTGTAGTGTACTTGCTGAAAAACAAAAGTTAGGCAGCAGACAACTTGATGCAATACATTTTGTTAAATATCTAGAATCTAAGTTTGGTACGAGCTGTGCATCTCGTGTGTTATGCGACGATGGTGGGCAATTTTTCTCAGATAAACTGAGGGCCTTCTGTCGAGGTAAAGGAATGAGTTGGAGTATACACCGCACCCTTTTCACCCCAAAGCATCAGGAAAATTGAGAGACTCAATAAGACACTTTTAGACAACGTTAAAGCAATGTTTTTGGAAATAAACTTACAGAAGTGCTTGTAGGAACAGGCAGTTAGGACAGCAGCATTCCAGCTGAATTGTTCTCCAAATTCAGCTCTGAAAGAGGATATACCAGCTAATCATTTCCGGGGTAGACCTGACCTGCAAAAGATGAGGGCATTTGGAGCACAAGCTTGGGCAGTGAAATGGCCCAGAGGAGACAAACTAGAACTGAGGGAAACACCAACGAGGTTCACTGAGTACAGTCCTAATAGCTACAGAGTCTGGAATTCCTTGAAAGACCAAGTGATTATGTCAAGAGCTGCGACATTTAATGCATTTATATAGCCAAGTGTTGTCATCGTACAAACCTGCTGCTCTATGGAGTGAATAATTGTTTATTTGTGTACGTCAGACTTTCAAGTGTGTTTACAAAAGTGGTAAGTCCTGTGGATTTTAATAATTGTAACACACCGTATGTCAGGCTGGGCGACACCTGAATAACTATGCCGAAACCCCCAGCTACAGCTAAAATACGTGAAAATTAATTCCATGCTTACAGATTGTACGCAAGTGACAAGAGGACATTATTATGTCGCCACTGCAACACTACGTACCATCTCCTGGGAAAGAAAAGACACCTGTACTAAACACGTAGAAAGCGAAAAACATCGGAAACTTGCTACGACAAAAGAAAAAATGATAAGACATGTATATCAGCAGTGTAACATACTGCGAAAAAGAAAAAGGACAATGCAAATGAACTGATAAAAGGTACTAAGGAGACATTATTCAAAGCTGACATAAAGCTGGAAAAAATGGATGACCAAAACATCCAAGGCTGGAAGGTTAATTTTTTTTTTTAAGTAAAACTTTAATTTATTTTAATTGGGTTGAAGTGTTAACTTCATCTAAAATTCACAAATAACTTACACCTCAGTCCACTTTATTGAAATACAAATTCTTCAAATTTCTGTTACAAAATTTTAACTAACTATGCAATATCTTATGTTAAAATATTAAAACATGCACGTAATTTTACGAACCTCATTTAAACAATTTTTTTATTTGCCATATAAAAGCACATGCTACAAGCAGTACATGTTATTTTTCAGGAGCAGGTGATTTACCACAGGCAAGGACTCTCAGAGAGAAGTGTGTCTCTGAGCTGGCTAGCTGTCGCATTTAAGACGTGGAAAAAAAAAGTAAAAGGAAAAAGCATTGACATTTTGTGTGATGAAACAACAGACAAAATGGGATGCAGTGTGTGTGTTGTGTTGTTTGGATCCTGACAGTTTTGAATCCTGAAATTTTTGTTGCAAGAGTCCATTTTCTGGAAAGTGCTAATGTGACTCACTGCATTAGGGCAATCATTGATTCACTGAAAGTATACGAAGTGCAATATGAGGATGTTAAATGTATAGTTACAGACGCTGCACGATATATGAACAAGAGTGTCGAAGGTTTGAAGTTTGTGGTTGGGGACAACCTTCGTCACGTTCAATGTTGGGCCCATAAGATAAACACTAAATACAAGGAAGAGGAAACATTCATTTTCTCAGTTTCTTGAAGAAAAAAATGTGAAAACTTTTCTTTGTTTCCTATGCCAGTAATAACCCCGTGGAATTCTTGGTTTGAAAAGTGTTTTTTATCTTGCAGATTACTTTGAACTCATAGTAAAATTTTGTAAAACTGATGAAATGAAAGCAATACAAAATGCTGCTGTGTTGTTCGTCTCCTCAATGAATGAAAATTATGTTAGTGTGGCATCTGTCACGCAATGGAAAATGTCTGGTAGATTTGCTAACAAAGTTAGAAGGTTCACACTATCCAAATGCTAATACTCTGCATGGGGAACTTTCAAGAGCGCAGCTTAGAAAACATAAATCAGGGTGTGTTTTTTGATCTGACGAATAACTTTTTAAATAAAATTGACACTATCAAAGCAGCATCAGTGAAAGCTACAGTTGCCAGAGTGGCTTAAAAATCACTAGTAAAACTTGCAACTTTGATAGCTACAGACCCTTGCAGTACTTACTTTGCAGCTCTCTCTATATTGGACCCAAAAAATACACTGGTAACAGATGTGAGTCCACTTTTGCTGACTAAGCTGGTTAAGATGCCTGCTCTTAAGGAAATCAACAGACAGGAGTTGGTTTCTGGTTTTTCTGAATTGAAGGCAGTCATTTATGAACAGTTAATGAACAGTAGTGTTGACATTGTAAAAGCACTGAATGTTGTGAAACTTTCTCAGCCTGCGTTTGCAGACAAGTGTCTTGAAGTAGTGTGGAGTTTGTGCAGAAACGTGAATTCTGAACAATTTCTTTCACAGTACAACATGTACTTACTGACAAGAGAACGAACTTAAAGCAAGAAAACTTGACTACTGCATTTTCCTTCATTTGAAAGTTAAAATTTGCAGTACATTACCATACATATTTTAAAATACTCTTCAATTGAACATTTTAACACGAGTAAGGTGTAGAGTTTTTGTTATAGCATTAAAGGTTTTTTTTTAATGTAAATTACCAGGAGTTGATCTTCACAAATTACGGTGCAATATAAATGTAAACAATCTGTTTTAGCAGTGCTTTTTCAGTTTAAATACAAATATAACAAATGTATGTTATATTTGTAACTACTATTACTACCTAAACTTTTGCCCAAAACAGATATTTTAGTACCTCGAATAGTTTAACTGCATCACTGCATGAAAAAAATAACACCACTTTTAATAAAAAAAACACTACTTTTAGAAAAAAATTAGCCTGATATTTACTAAAAAAATAAACACATCTTTTGAAGGTCCCTAGGTATGTTGAGTCAAATTCAATGCTCACTTCTTCACAAAACCCTTGTAAAAACCAAAAACCAAAAAATGTAGAGTTGAGAATGGCCTTGGGGTTAATATAAAGTTCGTTGTGTGCAGTTCTTAACTAAGTTAAACATACTGATATGTGAACATTTTCAGATTACGGAAGTTTTCGTTTCTGTATTATTGTTAAGTTTGGGGGCTACGTTGTGCCTAATTGTAAAATTTACTTTTGGACTATGTTCAAAAGGTTCAGAATACAGTATTATAATGTAAATGTTGTCCACAAGGAAAAGATTCTCTTTGTTGCAACCATAGTTTAGTTAAATTTCAAGTTGTATAGTCTGCTGTGGAATTTTACTCTAACTTATTTAAGATAATTTAACAGTGTATGTATGATATGCTACTTTCTATCAAATATTCAAACTTAACATTGAAATGGTGTGTTAAAAATTAACATTTATTATGTAAATATTGGCAACACTGCTGATCTATGACGTACTTGTTCATCCTTTTTTAAACAGTTGCTGCTTGGCCATAGTCATGAGCAGGTGTTTTATCTTTCCACGTCCTAAGTATAGTATTTTCACTTTTAGTCCTACAAAGTCAATATTTAGAACAAGATATAGGGCTTTTGTATTTTAATCTAAAAATATTTACAACAATACTAACAATTGGTGCATAGTCTGTTGATGCATAACACTGTACAGGTTACTGTCGTTCATTATTTAAAGTTATGTTCCTTAAATTTTTATTTTATTTAAAGTAGAGCAACTTCACAATATTTACATCATGTAGCCAATACATACAACACAACATAATTCTGTGATCAAGTACAACACAATAGTTATCATTCATTTGAGAAGCAGTTCAAACATCAGACTGTTTCATGTTAATTTAATTAGCCAAGTGCCATTACGACTGAATATTAATATATTAATAATATATTTAAAAATCTCTTAATTACTTCAAGTCAGGAACCATAATTTTATGACTATACAATGACTACACATATTTCATATTTTTATACACAGGACACAAATATGACTATAAATTACTGTACTTCGAGTTTAAAAAAATCCTCATACATCTTTACAAGAATATCCATCTATATAAAATAACTCTTGGACATTTCGAAGCACTTTTACAATATAAGGCACCTTATTAATATAAAATATATCTTGTCCAGATACCCTTACGCTCATCTTCTTCCCAAGATATTGGCAAAACATAATGGATGGTAAATCCATTGATAAATCCAATCCAGGCACCAACTTTCTCTTTCTTACACACCAGCGATATGTGTGAATGGAAAAGTTTAATTGTTTTCAGTGACGTCTGATCATCCAATCAAAGTGGCTGATTATCGTCATTCACAGAAGTCCAAGACTTTGCAGTTCACTTTTTGACAGCTAGCTTCTTCGTTTCTGTCGGTTTCTCTATTGCACGGTCACGAAATAACTCAAATTAGAAACTAAAAATATATTTTTTTCGAAAACAAAATGAAATAAAGTAAAAATATTCACGAAAATTGCACATAAAATAATTTAACAACTGAACATGGAAAAAAAAAAAAAAAAAAAATGCTAGAAAATAGTAAAGCAACATGTCCCACTGTCTTTCACCATCAAGCTTAAGTTGTGTTTTATATATGTAGTAATTTAATTACTTATACTAATTGTTTTATTTGAATAACACATTAAGGTGTTACCAAAACATTCTAACATTTTTCTACATTCAAAAGTACCTATCAGCAGTTTGCCTGGTTTACTATCGGAGACAAACTGTGGCATCAAACAATTCATTCAAACATCAACGAGATGTATGAACAAAGTCAAGACCATTATGCACATATTAATTCACTTCACTCTGAATACATCATAGCAAAAATGTCATTTACAACAAATATAAATGAATTTGCTCTAAGTACTTCACAACATTGTTAGTACCAGCACACTATTAAACAAGTAATAACCAACAAATTTGAACTAAAATAAATTTAGTAGTGCAGCCAAGTCTTAGCAGGTTAAATGTCAGTGAAGAAAAACCAAATTCAAACAACCCCCTCCTTTTTTTTCTTTCATTACTCCATCCTTCCAAAGACATAACATTTATTCCCACAGCCATTTAACTCCATTTCCTTCCAGACCCAGTTGATGATTCCCTGAAAAAATATATTGTACGCTTACTTCAACATACATCAGATAAATAGCAATAACCTGCAGCCAGGTTATGTTTAAGAGTTGGACCTATAAATAAGAGACAAATACAAAATTTTAAACAACACTCAAGGACTTGTGAAACACCCTCACTTTTAATGAACTTTTCAGAATGTTTCAACCTCTGCACCACTTTTTCTGATTTTTTTCTGTCGCTAGTAGCTTTGAATATTGTCAGGATGGTAAATTTTGGGCATTTATTTTTTTGGTTTTTTTTTTCTTATCATCCATACTCGAAATAGGTGGTAAAGTTATTTCGGTTTGTAATTTAAAAGGTTATGCAGTTTTAGGAAGTCACTTCTTTACATTTAGGATTGTGGAAATCTAGAGGGTTCTCTGACAGTCTCTAAGGTTGAGTTTTTTTTAGTTCATTGTTCCTGGTAGCCTGCAGAGGTTGTTGTTACTGCAGTGCTTGTCGATTCCTTTGCGGGCAGTGTCCTGGTAGTGTGTGCAGGCCGATAGCCTTGTGTTAGGTTGTAGGCAAATGGGGGGTGTGATGGTTGATGTATCTGTATCGCCGGGTGGTCTTGCGCTGTTGTGGGTCCTTCTGGTACTTTCGGTGTGCAACGGTCTTCCGGGGGCACTGGACGCCTCGGTCAACACTCCCCCCGCCCATGATGTGGGACAGAGAGGGGAGATGTTGCGCTGGTCTAGAATGGTCACTGCTGACCATTCCAGAAAGGTAAATCATGGCAGGTTCTGGATGGTACAACTGTGGTTGTAAATACCTGCCGGCCATGTTTTGGCAAGCTTTTTTTGTAAAATTTTTCCTAGCTTTTGGTCAGAGCTTCTTGTTAGGGCTGTTGTTGGACTTTTTGGTACTCCTTGTTTTGACAAGCGAGCATGGCGATGCCCCAGTGGGCTAGGCGACGGCCTAAGTGCTCTGGCTGCCAGATAGCAGGAGTTTCGGTTTAGTTAGTATTTTTGTTATTACTATAATTTTAATTTTGGTTTGTTATTTAATATTCAAATTTTAATATGAGTTGAGAAGACTTCAAATAGCACCCAGATGGATGAGACGTTGCTGGACAGGAACATCAAAACCATAAGTATTCTTTCTGTTTGTTATTATTATTATTATTATTATTATTATTATTATTATTATTATTATTATTATTATTATTATTAAATATTATTAATTCCCCTTTAGTTTTCATGTTCGGTATTTGTTGTAAAAGTCGTGGTTTCCTTTACGGGTGTATTAGTTGTTGGCCAGTACAACTGCTGTTTACTTAATGTTTCACAATAATAATCAATGTCCTTGAGTTTTATTGTAATAACAGAAACCACGTTCTTTTGTACAATTGAAAGCAACATATGTTTAATAATGTATTACTTTTCATCACAATTGATAACCTCTTTTTATAAATACACACTTTAAAATCTTTTCCGAAGTGTACACTTTTTTTCATCAATGTAATATTTATTTTTGTGTAACATTTTATTTTAGTCTCTTGTAATATACCAATTATTTGAATTCATTCTTTTATTTCAAGTAATCAATTTGTAGTCCCCTTAACATTAATTCATAGCCCATAACTGCACAACATGTAACATGATTAAGCGACTTTATTAAAGTTGTTCGTATGTGACAAGGTTGACATGCACACTACAAGATAGGAGACGCAACCTGTATGAGACGTAATAGTCTGTGTTCGATCCACAGTACCTTATCGCATGTAGGCCAAGCGAATCTGTTTTGTTTTCTTTATTTCAGTTGGTTTGTTGTGCTCTACCAAACATTATATATTTATGTTACTAGGCTAAAAGGTAGAAGTCTTGTATTTTAGAGTGGTTATTGTTTTTATTTTACTTAAAGAGATATGTGTTTATTTCCCCCACAGTTCTTTTTAATAATTACAGAGTTTATTTTGTGTTTATGGTTTATCATTATGGTTCAGTCAATTGCTCATTTAGTTATTAGTGATGTTTATTTTCTTTCCATCTCGTAGTCTTGCATAGCTGGAATTCAATTATACACACATCCCCCTGTTTACATCAACATTCAACACTTTGGTTACGGACATGTTCAACTTAACTTTCAATCTGACGACACTCTCTCCACATCTTAAATTATTTTATTACTTTATTTATTTTACTATGACCCATTCTTTCTGACACATTTATGGTGGGAGTTGCCGGATAAAGTTATTCTGCGCGACCCAACTTCCTTCGTGATATATATTTATGTTGGAGGCTTGGGCATGGACTAGTTGGTCTCTGTTTTGTATTATGTTGCGCTTTGTTTTGGTTCATTAAAATTATTAATAACGTAATTTTATTTTGATTTATGGTAATGTTAAAAGCTTTGTTTGTAAAGGAGACGTGACAATGCGTCGCACATGGTAGCTGACGCGTTTTAGCGGTGAGCGAAGTAGTTAAAACATAATAGTTTAAGTGTTTAAGTGTGTGTCAACAGAGTGCACTAGTGGTTCCGTTGTTGGAACTGGGTCAGTCGTGAATAGGAATGTTGGGTTTCAATGTGTAGATGTTGTGAGTGAGCGTGTTTTTATTTTTAAGGTACGTGAATTACGAATGTTCATTGTTTTAAATGTTTTGTTGTAAATGTTGAGTTTATAAGAAAAACTTTTACATAAGTGTTTAAGATGTAAATATTTTTAAGTTATATTGTGTTAGGAGTCAATTTTTATTTATTGTGCGGCAGGTTTTCTGGTTTGTGGCATTGTAGTTTTTGTAAATGTTTCGTGAGGAATAGACATATTTTTTGCGATGCAGAAGCCGTCTGAGTTTTTAAGGTATTTGTTGAGGAAGACGTTTACTTGTGTTTTCTGGTGTTTACTTGGAGTTTATTATGGTAGCTGTTGTGTGCAAGAGGGGCACAATACACAGTGTTGCATAGAAGGTGTAGCGTTGCAGGACAAGGGGTTTTATTTTATTTGGTGAATCAATGTCTTGTGTCATCATACTTTTCTAATATGTTTAAATTGGTAAAATTATTTTCGGTGGTTTCGGAAAGGGGAAGTAGAAGCACAGTCATTTATTCTTGAATGTTCTAGTTAGGGTGTAATGTGTATAGCTATGGCCAGATGGCCTTGGTAAGAGGCAACAGCTTTGTTTTCTTTTTGTGTTCTAGTTTTTTCCGCGGGAGTTTTGGCGCCGTTTGTTTATTTAATGCGTAGTTGATAATTATACCCTAGAGGGTTCTAGATCATGGAACGAATGACGAAGGTCACGCCACCGAGAACCAGCCAATGAGAGCGCAGCGTGTGGCGCCCCTTCGCCCTTCGTTCTGGAATGTTTGCCTCCGCCATGTTGCAGAATAAGTCGTGACACGATCCAGAGTGGACGTGCGCGGGGCTGCGGCCCAAGAAAACTTTATGAAGTAAAAGTTCGGGAGTGTGTACTGGCCTTTCCGCCCAGTCCTCATATATAACAAGCTGTGAATGCATAAACATTGACTCTGCTTTCTCCCAGAAGATTGGTGAATTTGAATCTGTGAGCCGCCGTGTGTTGTCCTAATGAACTCGAGACGTTTTCCCCCCCCCTCTCCGTTCCCGACGTCAAGAATGTGCTTCGGTTACGCTCGGCCGTGGTCGGC
>PNEQ01037021.1:0-24724 GCA_003012365.1 Medauroidea extradentata
ATACAATAAATCCACCCTTGCCATACACAAATCTTACAAATAATTTGATTTCCAAAATGTCATCGTGTGTATAGGATCACAAAAATTGCCCCATCTCACTGATATACATTTGTAAAACATTGACGATTAATTTGTAGAGGTCCTCATAATGACGTTAAACTCGGCGGTCCTCAGAAGATACGCTAGTCCCGTATAGGTGAGTAGGTGAGTGTTTGCAGACATTGACAATTTTGAAATTCGTTAATAGATTTCGTACCTAAAATGTGCTATCTTTAAAAAATATCAAACTTTACATTAAAAATCTTCCTTTGGGATAAGATTACTTCGAGTGAGGGAGAAAGTCCAAACCTGTTTTTTCTTAAATTACAAATGTGTTTAAAAATTAGGTTGAATAGTAAGAAAGTACTATCTATATGTTACGGATGAGTCAGGGAGAAATTTACAACGCCAGACAAATCAAGATCTGTGTACACTAGACCGAAATAAGACTGTAACAATTCATACAAGTATGTTAAATATATTCCAGGTCTATAAGCAAGAGATATCACCGTTAAGGATAACTATAGGCTGCCAGTGCTTCATACTTATGAGTTGGTTTCCTACAAATGTTGCTCAGCTTTATTTTAAAACCTACTTGAAATGTATGTTTCATTTAGGATGTCGAATGAATGGCTCTAATAGACCTACTCAATCGAGAATTAAAAGTTGGGTCATTCGTTATAATTCGATGAGACTTTCTTTTACCGAGGAAATATATGTTTGTGAGTATGTGTGTGTGTCATTAATAAATGTTTGTTTATACAACACTAGTCAGTAGCAGTTTATTGTTTTCTAGTAAAATACAATTTAAAAACCCTTTTAAGAAATATAAGGTCTCGCAATCACGAAATCTTTAAAAATGATGTTTCATAATGAACTACTTAATAATATTCACAACTCTATAATAACTTAATTCCAAAAATTTTCGCGTTCAGAATTGGCAACAATTGTAACATCCGCAAGCATCTGCTGGATATGTTTTCGGCGTAGCAAAACTATTTTCAAATTAATATGTCAGTCTTATTAAAATTAGATTATTATAGAGCTCTATTTGTTATTGTATTGATGATAACAAGAATAAAATACTTCCATTTTTATAAATTTTGAGGTGTCATTCCTTTATAATTCTAAAAAGTATCTTTAGTGTTTTACTTGAAAACAAAGTATGATACTGACTAGCGTTTATAAACAGACGTCCAGTAATGAAATATATACTCGGCAAAAAAACATAGAATTATCATGAGTAGTTAAGATTTTATCCTTGATTATGTATTCCAGCCATCCGCTCGGCATCGTACCCTTCCATTCTCCTTGAAAGAAGACTATCTACGTGCGTTTAAAATGTGTTGCACCGAGTTGCTAGTATTCATTTTTTTGCGAGACAGCTTGCCGCGCAGCATAATAGTTTGTCTACGAAATGAACACACATTTCAGTGGATGATACTATAAGTTGAAAATTCGGTACGCGTATTTCAAGTGCTATTTACGGGCCTTTCTAAAAGGCTAAAAACGGCTTTTTCAGGCTGTCATATCTGGGAATATACCAACTAGATTCTAACAACACACAAATATAAGCACACGTTGGACTTTAAACTACACTTCCCACAAGTAAAATGATTTGGTCTCCGCTTAAGTCCCACAGGAAAATGAATACTAGTAAAACTGTACGCGCCAGTTGAGTGGCTTGCACGTAGGGGCGAAACTGCGATACACGTGCCGGCCGGCGGCGACCTAATCGCTATATCAATTTCGTGCCTCACACACACAAAAGCAGTCTAGATAGGGAACCCCCTTAGGAATTCTTGCACTTGTAACCTGGGCTGTTAGAGGGGTGTTGAAGTTTTTACATTTCTTGCACACCTCATCTGTTGTACGAGTGTCTTCCAAACCACGTAGAAAAACTTGGAGAGGTAAGATGCTGTGTTGTCACAATTTTGTGCGAAAAGGTTTGACCATAGTTGAGAGTATTTACACTGCTGTCCGGCACAGGAAGATAGGCAGTCCGTGTACGTGTAAGAGCAGCTTTTTGCCTACCATCCTGGAAAATCAGTCGAACCATTGTAATCCTCTTATAGGTGTTTCGGATAAACTAAGCACAGCTAACCGTTTTATGTGTGCCATTATACCTCAATCTTTATTACTTTTAATACGAAAATTTGTCAGTAACTAAAAACTAAAGGCAGTAAAGGGGCTAGGAAGATTGGTTCCGATGACTTATAAGGTGCCGCCTGGGTAAGGGTCAAATTAAAACTGGGTCTGTGCTAACACTGACTGGCGAGGAGTGCAAGTTTTAAATGGATTACCGGCATAAAGCCGTGTTTAATTATTATGCTAGTACAGGCACAAAATCATCAAGAGGAGTCGCAAGAAAAGAAGAGGATATGTGCCGTGCATTGATTCACTCGTCCGAGTAGGTATAGTTTCCATGCTGGTGGATGGAGGGTGTCCTGGCCTTCGGACCTAAAACTTGTAACTAAAAACTAGTGTAAATTTACCACAACTGTCAAAACTTTATATCTGTAGTCCCAATAAATACAATATTATCATTGATCTTTGAAAGAACTGTGCAATGTGAGTGCATGACTGGATTCAGTTTCTTGGACGTACTCCATTGCAAATTGAATGACTGTCAAAGAAAACTAAACAAGTAAAAAAACCATAAAATAAGCAGAGTATGCTTTAGTCAATAAGATACATACACAACAAGCAATTCCAAAATGGTATCGGGTCCAATAGAAACAAGGAACAAACAGATAATAAATGAAAATAATAACAAATAAAATAAAAAAACCAAGTAACATGCGACACAACGATGAGACGAAACAAAAAACACAGCAGATATCAGACACGAACAGAAAATTAACAAAAAGACACAACAAATAGACGAGCCAAAACGCAACAGATAACAGACATATACAGAAAAGACAAACGACACAATGAAGAGACGAAACAAAACACAGTAGTTTTCCAGACAGACAGTGTTACGACGTTTCGGAAACTGGAATCTGTTCCCGTCATCAGGTAGACACACAGGGTTCAGGAACACGAGTGCGATTATTATCATTATTGTAATTGTTGGGCAGTGCTCGCTTTAAAGTGAATGGCCTGTTTAAACTAATTCACACATCAGAAAATCGTTGTATATTTTCCTGGACAATTTCCCTTCCGCCTGGCAATATATTTACTTTCAAACGTTATTACGATTATTTAATACTATATCTATATCATATCGAATAAAGACGACTGTGTCAGATGTGTCCAGAGACATCGCTAAATACACAACAATCCACAATAATCAGCTTTATACGAATACTGTCTGATAATATATGAAAATATTGAACATGCTACAGTACAGTACAGTTATTTTTAAATATATATCATAAGAGAACAATAAATCATTTGTCCTTATTTTCATCAAGGTATGAACTTTCGTAACGTGAGCTAGTCAAGTCATAATCCCAACGTTCCAGTTTTTTTATTGCTGCTTCTTTAGGTGTGTGTCTATACTGTGTGTGTACAAACACACACAACTTCGGCTGTACTACATAGGCATATCTCTCTCGTAATCGTTATCAAATTTACAGTACTATTAAAAATCGCGTTTATATGCTAACAAGCAAGAGTTGCAAGCATAAATCAAACAAACACGTGAACTTTATTTTGAATTTGATATTATAGATGACAATTTAATATAGTGGTTAATTAACTGACAAGTATGTTAATGTTTGTCAGTAGAAAAAAAAGACAATTTTATATGACATCCGAACATATTTGTTTTTTCGATCCACGATTTTTTTGCCAAATTCCCTTTCTCTACGTAGCTCATCACTTGTCTAAAATTCTTGCCTTCTCTTGCTTTTAAACAGTATTCCAGTCAGTAAAGATAAAGCTGACTGATACACACTATGCTAACAGTTATTTCCCACAAATAAAATATATTTAATTTCCATACTTCTCTTACTAGTGCATCTCAAAGCAGCGAATTTAATATTGTCGCTGCTTGCCTAAAGCGAAATCTATTCAGACGATACTAATGAAATAATTTCGAGTGAAAGGAAATTTACCAAGCCACAGAATGAGACCTTGGTAATTTCACGTTAAAATTG
Source organism: Medauroidea extradentata (assembly GCA_003012365.1). Taxonomy (NCBI): domain Eukaryota; kingdom Metazoa; phylum Arthropoda; class Insecta; order Phasmatodea; family Phasmatidae; genus Medauroidea; species Medauroidea extradentata. The sequence continues at coordinate 4,146 of PNEQ01037021.1, forward strand.
TTTTTATTTAAAGAATTATTGAATATACCTACGTTTTACATACATTTTTGAGTGCGTGTATTTTTAAAAACATAAATATGTTACGTGAAATAACAAACGTATCATTCTGTGGCTTAATACATTTACTTTTACTCACAATTATTTCACTTTTATCGTTTTAATAGTATTTACTAAGTAGCGAAGATAGTCAAATCGCTATTTGACGTGATTTTGTACGATAACTATGGTACCGAAAATTATTTTATTTGTTTGAAATTACTATAGATGCAGTGTGTAATATATATACAGTATTTCGTACGATTATAATATTAAACTTTTTTAAAGTTTGTAATTGTATAGCTCCTCACGTATTATTTTAAATCAAATTTATTTAAAATAAATTTTGTAGAAATTTAACTAAGGAACATAAGATAAGTTTTATCACTCTACGATTCAGAACATAAACTAGTGTTTAATGAAGTTCTTCTTTTGCTTAGTAGGATGGGAGAGGGGAGAACAATTGAGGAAATGCATACTATATTACGGCCTACCTGTATTTAAATCCAGCTTTCCACCAATTTATTGTGATAAAAATACTTTTATTGACTAGGCGGCAGAGATCCTGTTAACGCTATTGTCGCTGTAACTATGAGCGTATAGTTAAAATATTTCTGGGGAGTTTAGTCTGTATTATGTTGTAAATGTCACAGTGTTACTGAAATATATTGTATAAGAAGCAATTTATAGCTTCGCTACCCATCATAATGAGTACGAAAGTGCTGTACATTATTATCTGCTGATATTTCTTATACTATACCTGTGACCATACTTAGAAAAAATGTCTTCCTTACGCTGTAAAGTTGCTAGTCAAAAACTAAGATAGGTTGTAAATGGCACATAAAAGCCCGAACACAACCATTCGTAAATTCGTAAATATACCTATTCAGTAGCCTGAAGTACACAAATTTAGTTTCTTTAAAAATTTCTTACTGTAAAACTTTATTGGATTGTAAACTCCCATTGCAGCAAACATTTAAAAATCTCATCAATACCCGGTACGGACCCGGTAAGCATTTATCAGTAAGACAGCTTGAAAAGAATATGATTCTTCTTGCACAATGCTCAAATAATTTACATGAGCAATGGCGTATGTCCACAATCCAATAAAGTTTAATTGTAAACTCCCATTGCAACAAACATTTAAAGTCTCATGTCTTACCGTCATCATACAAAATTACAAATAAAGCATTTAACTCAAAGGAATTGCCTCAAAGTAACATACAGCTCCAACTGTCTAATATCACTCTTCAACTTTTGCATCCTTGGGCTGTATACAGTAACATGGAGCATGGATGCCACAAACTTACGACGTGCTCTATCATGTTATACAAGACATTAAGAAAAGGAACATTTCGCGAGTTCAATAACCTTCATGTTAGAATCCACGGGCCTATGCATACTCTAGCACCGTCCATTCATTTTCTGCCGTTCCAGTAAGTACCAGATAACGGACAAAGGTCTGAGCGTGAGTATGCACAGGATAGTGAATTCTAACCTGAAAGTATATACGTTTCCCTAGTAATAATACTAACAATATGTCATGCTAAACTAACTAACGCCTGGCATCTAAGTGCCCAAACATGCCATTAATTAATTCATAAATGCCTATTCACAAACCTTAACAACATCAAGAAATTTTACAACAATTATTTGTGCTAGACTTAACTTTTCTATATTAAAATACACAAAAAAGTATTCTCTCAAACAAATTCAGCAAAGCATTATTTCTGTCTACTTCTGTATCGCAGAGCTATATAAGTAACATGGAGTATGGATGTCACGAACTGTGACTCCATATGTAGCGAGGTAAGTAGGTATATAATTTATATAATTACATGACTCATTGGTAAGGCCCGGTAATTTTCACGAAAAGATTTTTGCCCCACTTTGTTTCAGTGTCTTACGTGCACACCTGCAGCTCAACTTAATGATTATTGCCAGAGTGTTTTTGTGCAGAATTATTATTAATTTGACTGTGCCAATCAGTACATTGATAACTGTGACACAACACGTCTGTGATTTGCGGGTTTAACCTGGAGACGTTGTATGTTAAGGCGTCCAATCACTGACCACAAACCAGAGATGCAGGTGCGCACGTAAAGCACTGAAACAAAGAGCTGCAAAAATCTTTTCGTGAAAACTACCATGCCCTACTCATTGGCAAGGTAAGGTAATTGGCATTTACGTCTCGACGACAGCGAGGTCATCACAGACGGTGATATACAAGTTGGTACAACGACAGTAGCTGGTAGACGAGTCGGAGCCATCCCGGTATTCACCTGCAGTGACTTCGGGAAAACGTGGAAAACCTAACTCAGGATGGTCAGAGCCGAGGATCAAACATGGGTCCTGCAGGATGCGAGCCCAACGTATTATCGTTCTGTCACCTCGCTTGTTTTATAGGGAAGAAACTTAGCACAGTTTTACCTGAAGCTAGTTTTGTACAGTTGTGGGCATAAGTCTCCTTCTGCGTGTATATATTTGCAATCAACCTGTCTGGATGGACTAAATCTTATGCATATTTATCAACCAAAATTTTGTCACTTGATTTGTTTTTGAAAACGTTTGTATGTGAAGAAATTAAAAGAAAGCTAATAGATGTAAATACATTGAATTATTTTTAAATAAATATATTCATACAGGTATATTTATAATTTAAAATATAGCTCCTCATAACTGTACAACAAGCATAGTTCGCAAAAATTTGTGTGATTTGAGCTGTTGCTACTCATTCATATGATAGCGAAGACAGACTTTTTTATTCTTATTATTTTGAAAAGTTACCCACGTTATTGTACACCTGCTTATTTATTATGTTCGCAACATCTTCAATGTGCTCTTTTAGACCTAAATAAATTATTCAAAAAGAAAGTAAAATGTAATCATTGGAGGCCATAAGAATTATTATTGTTTATACTATATGTTGGACCATGGTACACGCACTAGTTTAATTCGTTGTCCTTTAATTAATTTGAAGTATATCCTTAGTGATACATCTTGTACTATTAAAGTACAGTATTTCCGAGGCAAGCAGTAGATTAGGTTTCGCGTAGTCTATTTAGCCAATTCCGATGAAAGGATTGTGATAATGACATTCACATGACGCGTTGTTGATCATTAGTTGTATTGTATTAAGGTTTTTGCAATACGCCAAGAGAAAGTTGCTGATTATTAAGTACAGAATGCCAAATTTGAAAACATGAATCATCAACCTTAGGTACTCTATATTGTGTATTTACCTACAAAAGCCAGTAAGTCAACCTGTCATCATGTCAAACAACTGAAGTGTCGATAGATAGCCTTTGTTACCGCTTTACTGAATTTTACAAATGCAAAAAGTTTAAATATCTCTGTTGTAAAACATTATCAACAAAAGCTTTCAACTATTAGGAGATTAAGTTGTATGAAAGCATAAATGTTGGTGGCTAACTTAACGCAGATTAATTTTCAAGTTCGAATCTATGACATAATGCATGTTTTTTACACTGTCATTTAGCAAGTAAACTCTTCGTGCGTATTGAATTCACTCGAAATTATCAACTTTAAAGACAGTCGTGTTTCATGAAATAACAAAATAATCCTGTCGAGAGCAGGACGTAACAAAACCAAGTATGAAATTACTGGGTCGCCGTTTGTTTACAAGTTCAATAAACTTCAAGGTTAGGTCTTGCAGATTTGTTGGAGTTGAATAGTTTAATTACATTGATTATTCTTCGAGATGGGAAAATGTCTGCCTGCGAATAAAAAAACTGTGACAATGGTTTATGTCTTATACATAAAATTAAGTTTAATCTGACAGAAATATGTTTTTATGGGAAACACGTTTGAAAATAGAACAAATACAATTTTACATTAAACATATAAATAAGCAAGTGGGACATTAAAAATATATTGTATTTATCACTTTTTTTACTAGTGTCTCGCAAAGCGTACCAAATTTACAATACGTCTGTACCAGAATCCCTGAGGTAGTTCTTGACTTCAAATTTACAAATAAGTACCACTGAAATATATGTCAGCAACACAACAACCTTCATTAAATAATTTCTGTTTGTATAATAATTACCTTTCAATGTTTAAAATACACACAAAGGTTTCACAAAACATTATTTTAAATATCCATACGCTTTTTTATGCGACACTCGCTGCATATGGATTTGTAGGTTGGAAACAGTAGGACGGCGCACGGAACAAATTGAGCCAATTAGCTATTCGTGTGGTGCAACGATACGGTGACATATGTTTTTACTTCAGGACTGAGGTAAGAGTGAACGAGGTATAGTGAAGTATCCAGCTTAGCAAATAAAGTAGGTTAGCTTCGTGTATCGCTCGTCAAGTGTCGTCGCATGCAACATTATCATTTCTTTAGTAGGCTTACACACCTGCACATTGCTAGTGTATCAGCTCGTTGTATAAATGCCAACTTGTCCGTATTTTCCTCGTATGCAAACAGAAGCCACGCTGTCTGGAGTGACCTTTCTTATTATTCTGTATTCACTCGAGACATCACTTCACAGGAAAACCCAAGTAAGTCTTTAATTTTCAGTTATGGTAGTTAAATTTATCCTGCAAGCAGGGTCGGATGCAGGACCGAGGGGGGAGGGGGGTAGACGGCCCCGGCCGCTGGGTGAGAGGGGCGCTGGCGTGCCGAAAATGTTTACTTAGGAATGAAACGTAAATGAGTTTAAAAAATATATACAATATCTACCAATATTCAAACTTTCGCTTGTTTTGTATTTTTATTAACCTTGAACACCATAATATATACGGCACCCCTCTCATTCCATTCGTCAGTGTTAGGTATACGTCCACTAGCACCCAGCTTCAAAATTTGTCAAATTTGGAATATGATGCCCATCCTTCAGGTACCCTTCCTGTCACACGTATACCAAGGAAAAATGAAAATATAAATTTATTTCATATACTTCTCTCATCATAACGATGATTTAGAAAAATTAAGCTACTGCAAGGGAAAATATGCAAAACGTAGTTCAGTAATCATAACATTATTTTTATGAAACTCGTATTCCACCTCGCAGTTTATACCGTGTACGTCTCTTGTGATGTATCAGAAGGGTCCTTATTTTTCTGCAAATAAAATTTTCAATTCTTTGCCAGCAGTATATCGAGAGCAGTGCTGGAGTGGTAGCATTGACAGATTTAAAAGTAATGTAAAAAGATTTCTATTGAATAATGTGTTTTATACAGTTAATGAATACTTTGAACACCTGAGTGAGCCAGCTAACTATTAGGCTTACTAACGTATTTACTTGGATGTTAAATTTTTATTAATTTTTTTCCTAGTTGTTTTTATACTTGGATATGTTTTATATTTTGATGTGTAATATTGTGTACATTACTTATAGATAATTTAGTTTGCTTGTAGTGTATAGGAATGACCCACCTCATATCCTTATTTAAGGATTAATCGGAGTTTGAAAAGACAATAAACAATAAACATCGTAGGTAACCATGTGTCCATTACTGTTCATAAAATTAAATATAATTCTGATTTGACATATTAGCATAAAACATGCTGTCGGGAAGTTGTGTGATCTGTTCATGCAGCTCTGTGAGTATATTTAAGCATTGCAAGGTCACGGAGTCAAGCTCTACTAAAATATTACTGTTGCGTAGTGACGAAAACGCAGCTGCATCTGCCCGGCCAATAAGGATTGCGCCATCTAACCTAAACTGCGGCCGCAACGTGTGGCACAGCGAGTTTAGACCTGCTTTGAGCACTGCACTGCTCGTTCCAGAATGTGTGTATCACCGCCCGTAATAATATTATATCTATCTCTTGCATGTCTTTACACATATGAGTAGGGCCACGATTTTTTGGTGAAAAGTAATTTGCCCCAGTGACTCACGTGCCACCTGCAGTTTTGCTTCACGGTCAGTGATTGGATGTTTTAACACTTTTCATCTTGGGCTTCTATCTGCAAATCACAGTCGCGTGGTGTCGCCAAAACCTCATTGTCATTGGCACAGTCAAATGAGAGACCTCGTATTACAAAAACACGCTGCCAATAACCTCGAAGCAAAACTGCAGACGTGCACGTCAGTCACTGAAACAAAGTGCGGCAGAAATCTTTTCGCGACAAAATCGTGGCTCTACATATGAGGAATGTCTCGTAGTTCAGGAAGTATGTATTTCCCCCACAAAACGTGACTTGAGTGCACCGGAATGTGTACACGAGAACTGAAGTTCGCTGTTTATACGTACATAATTACGGGATGATTTACTCTCCTTTGATGATTTATTTATATGGAACCGTAATTTTCTTCGCAACCTGTTACGTAAAAAATTAAAAAAGCAAAAACTACAACATTATTTGTTGCTATCCATAGCCTAGACAAAATGTAAGCAATGAAACGTGTTACAATTACTGTACAACTAGACAAAACATAATTTGAAGCTAATCTAAGTGCTTAACATTGCGTACGCAGTAAACCTATTACTGACAAAACTTACATAGTCTGTTACACAAGAGTCGTCAAGCAAATTTTTTGTATGTCAGATTAAGTTATGAAATACCACGCGGAGCAGTGGTAAAACATTCAGCTCACTTTTGGAAGGTTCGATTCCTTGTCAGGCCATTTTGATTTTGGATTTCTGTTTTAATCACTTTTTTCACCTTGTATTATTACCGTCACCTTGAGCTGTTCGAGGACACGTAAAACATCCAACAAATACATATAAATTAATTAAGTAGTGACGAAAGCAACAGACATACTTTTAGGACTCAAGACGGACGCAGAGATGAGTATGGAAAACCGATAGTGCATTGTATTTCTTGTATTATTGATCGCCAGTACTTTCCATCGTTAGTCTGTACGACTGTTCAGACAGTCCGGTCACTATTGTTAAAGGCCCTGAAAAATTCAAGTTTTCTTTCTGACACAAGCTAGAATTCCAGCAACTGTAAGTTCGTGTCACTTTCGCGATTGGCCCTTGACTTATTTGACACCTTCTGGAAGTCGCAGAGCCAATAACAAAAATGTAACCAATCACATGCCCATTTGACCGTGGAAGCGAGCAGCTAATGAGCAGCTGCTGTCTGCTTGAGAAAACATACTTTCTTGGAGGCTAGCCTGCTGGTCAGTGAACCCGCGAATTTTTCTGGACTCTAACTATTGTTTACGTGACTCATTCCCTTCAACATGATAAATGTCATAAATCAGAGCAACATTCTGACTCAAATCAACACATTAAAATGCATATTTATCCCGTAGTGCCCTGAAACATCTGTCAAATTAATTGTATATTTTATGTATATAGATTTCTAGCAAAATAGTTAGAAAAATCATATTCCTATACTGAATGACCAAAACAATCGACGGCAGCAGTTAAAATGTGAAACTGGTCGTGTAAGTACGATCAGCATCTTTCGCGTTTATTTAGATTCTACTGCGTTTCTTAGTGTATAACACGTTACGTTACATCAAAGTTTATAACAAAATATTATTTAGGTTCACTGATTCTTCTTTTAGATCGATATGTATTGAGTGTTACAGTTTAGTTATTAATTATTTGATTCGAAGTTAGCAAGGACGATAATAACTAATTTTTGAAGTGACGGGGCAGATTATTCTGATGTTTATATGTTACCGCGGTGATGCTACTAATTGTTCCTTAGTAGGTGAGGCTCTGAAGATGGTAATGATCGGAGCTAAGTTGAAGTTCACATTATTTATATTTTGACGGACGACAAACCTGCTGGGGAAATTTTCCATGGTTTAAACGCTGCAAGGTGACTCAGTTGGCAGCTCTAGGACGCTCGCCTCTCACCAAGTTTATTAGCGTTTGACTCCCGGCGGTCTTGACTCGCATTTTCGCAAGTGCAAATTTTACCGGTCGATGCTGTTGTTCATATATTTCCCCGGCCCATCATTCCACCGCTGTTTAGTGTTTACCTCGTTCACTATATTCTGTTCTACATGACCTCGCTGTTAACAGCTGACTAATCTTCACTTGAAATGTGGCATGTATTGTTCTCTATTACTACGTTTAGGGTAAAACTTCAATCCAGATTGAACCTGAAGTGGAGTCAACTCGGAATGAATGTGTAGCGAACATGGACTGACGAACTGTGTTTACGGCAAATATCACAATCCAGATTGAACTGTAAACTAGAGCCAAGTTGAAGTCAACCTGGACTGAAAACGTAATAATGCTATCTATCGGCGACAGTACGAAGCGGATAACAGATGACAAACGAAAAATATGACTTGCTCCAAATAAGGTTTTTCTTCATGAGATGCACCACTTGTCTTGTTCCATTTGCTTTATAATAGCCGCTTAGGTTTACAAATACCTGCTTCTTACGCTTTCTGTTAAATTATAATGTGTTCTCTGTTCTTTTTTAACCTAACCACAACATGTAACAACACAATATGGCGGCAACTTTGTCCTGTACATTTTGTTTTCAGTCCAGTCTGTGTTAACAGTAAAATCTCAATCCGGATTCTTCACTCCAGTCCACCTCAGCAAGTGGAGTGGATTATCTCGCTTCACTCCGACTTCAGTCCACAGCAAAGTGTTAATAGTAAACTCTCAATCTGGATTTCTCAGTCCACTCCAGCTTCAATCCGGATTGAAATTATACCATAAACGGCCTATATGATAAACACTCTGGAAGTATCACTCAACAAGTCGACTACTGTACTTCTATTGTTTAATTTAACTGAAGCTACGATAAATTTTAGGATGTTAGTCATGTATTTATATCGGATGCAATTGAAGTTTAAGTTTATAGATAACAACTGCAATTTCAACGTTTTTCCTCTAACATAAATAGGCATATCATTTTAATGGCAGTCTCAGTTTTCGTCAACCGTAACAGGACAGTATCGATCTGCGAACATTGTATCAGCGACAGTGATTAGAAAATTTCGGAAAGATTGACATTTTTGTCTACGTCAATAAAAGATAATTTGCATGTGACTGTGTAACTGACGAGAAAGTAGACTACAGTTTTGCTACCTAATTGAAAGTTCATTTGAATATCCTAATATTTTTGTTTGCAAGATTTATCTGATAATGTGCTTTACTTTTTACTTTTCAATCGGCTGTTACTGGAAAACATTAGTTACTATTTTGTATGTTAAATGGTATAGCAGATAAACTATATGGTAATAAAACGATGATCTGAATTTATATGGACATTTTACATAACAAATGTTTTGAATCTCGCCCCAATGTCTGTTTTCTCGGCGCTATATGTCATCCAAAACTCCGTAATATTCAGCAGTCTCAGTAATAATCTGGGCCTCATACAGTGCATTACCCAAGATCGCGCGAAGACACTATCAACAATCTTCAGTGATCGTCAGCAGTATTGGAACGGTATCAGACCTTACCGAGACCATAGAACCAATTAAATCAGTAGTAGCGGAATGAGGCTAGTGCGGGGTTTACCGTGGCACGGTTTAGGTGTGAACAATCACCAGCCCGACGACTAATGTAATCACTTTGCTATTTGATAATATACATCTTTAGGAATAAATTAATCCTGTAAATTGTAGTTGTTTGTTTTGTTATTGACATATGCATATTCATCCTTGGCATTATTCACGCAGTTATTATTTTTAACTGTTTATTTAAGGGTATTATACATACTCACAGCTGTTTGGATCTAAAGCAGTTCATGTTTCACTATAGTTTCTCCTTGGAAATTCTCACAATTTTTTGCCCTCCTTTTCTCGTTTCAAACATCAGCGTTCCAATGTATTCGTACATCCTTCTGTTCATAATGGGTGTTAAATTGCTTATTAACTTCCACATCAGTCGAATTGGTGATGTCTCGAACAGCACAGCACAAATATAAGTAGATGCTCTTGATACAATTCCCTCCTCCCTCACCCACATTGGCTCTTAAGACCCTCTTGCCTCACCTCACCCGCCCCCTCCCAAAGCCAGTAACACATGCCCAAGAAAAATGGCGCAATACCGGAAATAAACCTTTTACATTAAATTATTGTGGCCTCAAAGGCAAATATTAACTTCTCATACGATGACATCTATACACTGTGCTTATAAAATAATATATACTATTTCTTACTGAATATGAAATCTCGAGTAATCGATTTTTGTCTGTAAGTCCAGTGTCATTAATTAAATTAGAACCTAACGAATTATTGGCACAACAACACTTTAATTTTGAACCACTGATACAGCTTGACAATTTCGTTTTTTTTTTTTAATTGAAGTATCTGATTATGAACTACTGAAGGTGTATACACAAATTAATTTTATTGTTAAAAAATCAATTGTTTTTGTTCAGAACAACTTATTCTTCGGGACATCATCTAAATCGTATCCATAGACTATATTTGTATTTTTCTTATACAGCAGTTTCTATCAACGATCGTACAACTTTGAGGTTGAGAAAGTCGTAACAATATTTTGTTTCACAATAATCTAATATGTTTCATACGTTTATGTTTTATGTCACATTATCATATACAAAGGCACAACATATGATTGGACCTCACACTTTAAATGATTCTGAGTCACCGCCAAGACTATACTAGGTATTAACAAAAACAGTCTTGAACCGTGGACTTCTATCGTACAATCACCTAATCGACCTTCTACTCTCGTGGACGAAGGAAGGACAAGTAAGGTTTAGTGTTACCAAATTGTTTGCACTATATCACTGCATGTGTATCCAGCTAGGTGACATAACTGTGACACACTCGATGCACATTTGAGAGAAACTGTGTTAGGTTGCAGTCCGACAATACTAATTTCAGTTTCCTGTGGTTATCCAAAATCACTCCCTGTGAATGCCGGATGGTTGTCCAAAATACTCCTTATGAATGCCGGATGGTTTCTTACTTCAGGCTATGACTATTATTCGAGCAATTAGTTTTGCCTCTATTAATTAATATCTCTGTTGACGAGAAGTTAAGCCTATTGTAAAACATCAATATCGTCAAGTCGGCACATCAATTAATTATTCTGTCACTTAGGAGACAGTTGCTTCAATTACAAATTGCAAGCAGTTAAATGGGGTCTAAATGGCGTAAGGTACACAAAATCGTATACCATTCTGACACCTTACATTGTGTATTGGGCCATTGCTTGCTCTCTCTTCTGATGAGAAACCGCTGGGAAAATGTTCCCCACTAACTATATTACTGCAGATAAACCTGCAGAATTCTATAAAAACTTACTTCATTATAGCACCAATTTCTGCAAAGCAAACTTTAAACGTCATTTTGTACCGTGTTTAGCGGAGAAAATATATTGATTTTGAGTAAAATCATGGACGACCGCTATAGTAGTTATCTGTTGTCCAAGAAAACCAAGCGAGACAAACCAAACAGGAAAATAATTTGCAAGATTAGTTCTCTCTCGCTCTGTATATATATGCACATACAATTAATTATGTTTTCTTTTACGTTACAGCAAATTTCGTGTAAGCTTGTTACATACAAATAGACATCCGCAGTTAGTAAAATGTGACGTTTTATAATGTGTAAAATACACTGGAAAACATTCATTTGTAGTATTAAAATGCAAAGATGATAAAAAATTAATTTATATATTTCTTAGTGTTATCAGTAATAGGAAGCATGTTTTGTGTTGCATACTGTGAATACACTGCTAATCCTTTGAGATAGCGGTTTATGACTCCACGCCAAACTTTATCTTCTTTGTCCACAGATTATAAAAGAGCCAAGAGAAATCTTTATGCTTCAAACTCAGCACATATTCTATGTTTAATAAGAAGGTATCCACACATATACTATTAACTTATAACTTCGATTTTAATCTCATTAATATGGTGTCAGTATGAACGCATATGCTTAACAGAATAAAAATGCATGTTATTTGATTTCTCTTAGAAGTTAACCTGCAATTTTTTGGATGTAGTAATAAATTGCCTGAAAATGACCTCACAAACTTAGTTATTGGAGTGTAAAGATAATATGGAATACATATCAAATTGTTATGCTTGAGGCAAATGACTTTGTAATCTTCAAAATGCAATGGATTCCTTGAGGTCAAGAAATGACAAACAGCTATTATCATAGACGTGTTATACAAAAGTGGCAATCCATAAACACGTAACAACCTTAATTAAAATACTATGAAAAACGCCTATAAGACGATGTAACCTTTGTAAATGTTCACAAAAACGTGCAACTGTAAAACCTATAAAAACTAAAAGAAATATGATCGCAGTGTATGTTAGATTGATAACTGAATGTATTAAAACTTTATACGTAGAATATTTGCGAGCCGCGACTATCGTGCGAGCAGTGTAAGTTGATACAGTGGCGAAAAAACTAAATGACCTCGCGTTACCCTTTGTGATGCGCCGTGGAAGCCACCTCTGCTGCGCGCCTATATCGAGTATCGTAAAGACTCAGATAACACTAGATATCGCAGTCTAGAATTTTCGCGTTTTCTTGTACGTGCTCTCTTCTAATGGACGGTGCGTTGACCCTGACGTAACATACTTCTTGGAGCTCCAAGATAAAGACGTGCCGCGAGATTTCTGGACTTTTGATTAAGAGTATAAATTGGAGCTGTGTCAGAGACTGAGAGAAAGACAACTTGTGAGAGTCAGTCGAAGGCGATAGTGACGGGAACTTGTATAGAGGACTACTGTAAGACTTTATTATTTTTAATTTATAGCCATTATGTATATAGTACTTGTGTGTTTTGATTGCTGTTTAAAAATTAGATTTCCTTTATTTAGTTAATTTTATTTAATCAAAGACCTCCATCACTCAAAGTAACTTGCCCATATTGTAACAGTACATTGCGTCATCTTAAAATGACCTCGCTGTCGACAAGACATAAAGCGCACTTACCTTACCTACAGATCAACTGTTTTATTTTATACCTTAAACGGGATGTTATGATGTCTGCTGGCTTACTTGGTCTCGTACAAGCTCGTGTGAGGCGTGTTGTAGTAGACAGCAAACAGGCCTCCGTGTGAGCCTGTAACGACGATTCCTATTAGACGGCAGGAGTTGGTCTGTTAGGATGTGAAACACTTGGTAGTTGTGCAAGCGTGATATAATAAGTTTCATCCTTACTTGTACGACTACATAAAGTTACATGATATTTTAAAGACACTATGAATGATGTAACATTGCGCCGTGGTCTATTTGTTTAAAATTAACATATTTAATTCGTCGTGAATCCTATTTCGAGCCTTATAGATTGATAAAGTAAATACTTGTTATTAATGTTCATATATAAGTTCGTACCATAGCAAAAAATTTTACGATTTATATTTAAATGTTTAAAAGCAAAAATAAATGAAACATGTGTTTACTAACGTTTACTAACACACCTCCAACATTTTACGACGCAGAAGTAATATACACTTTACAAGCAGAATATAGAAGCTAGCAATAAAGTTCATGTATGATCGGCCTGGATAATATACATTTATATGTATTAACTAGCAGTGCACCCGTGGCTTTGCTCGCGTGTATTACTCAGAGCAGGTACCTCTTTATACACCAGACAGGCAGTTCAGTCATCAAGCATTAAAATGACAAACATGCTAGTCGAGTTAACTCTGCATCAGGATAATTAGCTACAGCTGTCCACGCGAAAAGCAGTCTTAAGTTTGTCCCTGGCACTAACAGTGACTTTACCTGGGCCTTATTTGCAGTCGCAGCAAAGTTGACGTTGTGGGGTTATTACAGATTGTTAAATATAAGAGGCTAATCGAATGAAATACACAGTTTACGTGGTATTAAAAGTAATTTCCCCCGAGCACAACTATTGGTGAAGATGCCCTCAGTAAAATATGTGTTCTTTTCAAAACTTTCACTTTAAGTTAAGGAGTTTTGGCGGGAGAATGTTTCGCTGAAAAATTAACTTATTTTGTGTCCTAACCTTGAGGTTAGTGAGATGTAGGCTGATGCTGTCAAGGAACGTCAGTAGGTAGTGGACTGCGTAATATATTTTCACCACTTTTGAACTTCATTCGAATTTCACTGATTTCATACATATTCCTTGCAGTTTATGTGTGTTAGACATGCTCATTTACACAGCCTTTAAAGGAATTTGACCCCAGAACCTCCCGAACAATAGATCGAAGCTACAAACAACTGCGCCCCACAGCGTCGAAATTATTCACGAAAACTACTTTTAAAAATAAAATATTGTGGCTCATTGCAGTTGTGCAACACCGCGTTTCTATAGAACTGTAGAATTAAACTCCAGTATAGTTTATTTCTCGTTAATCGTACTTTTTTTTCGGACAGTCTGCCTTGAAAGTTCACAAATTAAGTTTTCTTCTTAATTAAGTTATAAAATAAAAACATTGTATTACTATTAAGGTACTTAGGTAAGCATAAATTTTGAGGTGAACAACACCTCAATATATCTACTGGTTGGATAAGAATCATCGTCTGATTTAAAACAAATTTTATGACTTTTCACAAAAATTAACTCGGTACGATACATATATCGAAGATTTATCTGAAACACATTCTAGGTCTTTTAACCTTATAAGTGACTGAAATTCTAAAAACCCTTGAATCGTATTTTATACTACTTTACTTTTATCTCTTGAATGTGAAAAACACGACAATGGTCCGCTGGGTTCAAGACATATAAATGACTAGCCATCCACGCGGCTTTGCTCGCGAGCATTATTCATAACTGATAATACTTACTTTAATTGTAAAACCTCTTTGTAAGCCAGATTGGTACTTCAGACATCAAGTGTTAGAATGTCCAAGTCTCTAGTTGAGCTAACTCTGCAGCAAAATAAGTTGCTATAGCTGTTCACGCGAAAAGCAGTCTTAAGTTTGTCCCTGCCACTAACAGCGACTTCGCCTGGGCCTTATTTATATCACTGCAAAGTTGGCGTTGTGGGATAGCTATAGACTCTTACATGCTAGAGGTTAATCGAATGAAAAAATATAATTTGCCTTGTGCATAACCATTGGTGACGGTGCCCTCAATTACATATTTTCAAAATATTCACTTTAAGTTTAATGTCATTAGAAAGTTTTGGTTAAAGGGTTTCGTGGAAACGTATTTGGTTCCCCGACCGTGAGATTAGTGAGATGATATATGCGAGCTGATGTTGATGAGAAACCGAAGTAGAAAGTGAACTCAATATTCCATTTTACCCCTTTTAAACTACTACGCGTAAATTTCACTAAATCTATCTGCCGTGCAGTTATTATTGTGTGTAAGAACTGAACGTTTGCACGCAGATTTTAACGGAATTTGAGCCCAGAACCTCCCGGAATGTATACTTGAACTACAAAAAACTACGTCACATATATAACGTCAAAATAACTGATGAAAACAAATTTAATTTAAAAAATTAAATATTCATATCTTGGGCTCATAGATGTTGTACAACACCACGTTTCGATAGGTTACTGTAGAGTGAAATTCCTGTATAATTTATTTCTCACTGGTCGTACTTGCTTTTCGGATCGTCTGCCTAGAAAGTTTACAAACTTAGTTTTATACTTAATAATCAAATTATCTTAAAAAGTATAAAAGCTTACATATTTATTTTTTAAATACTTACGTAAGCATCGCTATGACGTGAACGAAATCTCTACTGGTTAGATAGATATCATGGATTGACGGAAAACAAATGTTCTTTCTCACTCTTTTGGGTGTCGAATTTCGAACTATTTCAATTTCACATCTTTGGCATTTCTATAAGTATCCTATTGAAGTTAGAATCACGTCGGTAACCCGTTAAGTAAAATAAAAATCAATCATTCATTAAAATATACATATGACCCTTTCACAGTACTAAGAGTTTGATTTCGAAAAATCTTTAAAAAAGTAAAAAAAAAAAAAAAAAAGCTATCAGCATTTTGAAACAAAACTTAACGATACATCTCGACGTGTTCGACATTTGTCGAGGATTTATCTAAAACACATTCAAGGTCTTTCCGTCTCCTAAGAGACTGAATTTCTAAGTACCCTTGTATCACATTTTAGACTACTTAACTGGTGTCTTTTGGACCTGAAAATCACGACAATATCCCCCAGGGTTCAAGATATATCGAAGATTAGTTAAAAACACATGTCATCACTTTTCGCCCCTTTTACCTCCTCAGGTGGCGTATCTTGAAAATTCGTGAAACCTAATTTCAGGTATTTGAGTAATCATCAATCTTTAAAAAAATCACGTCGCTATATAAAATTCTATGGTATCGATATATATTGATTGTAAATCGAAAACACATTTACGCCCTTTTTTTACCTCTTAAGGACCGAATTCGGAAAATATATTTACAAATGCATCATCTAAAGCAAATAGCACTTCGATATCTCGATTGGTTCGATAGATATGGAGGAAAAATCGAAAACACGTTTCATGTATTTTCACCCCCTTAATTAATGAATTTCGAAACGTCTTGGAATCCTGTTATAGACAATTGTATATGTATCCAATTGAAGTAAAAATCACGATGGTAGTCATTTGTTTATCAGTGCTATAGACGATTAATAAAAAACATATTTTGCCTCTTCTTACTGCTTGGGAGTCAAATTTCAAAAAAATTCTTAAATTGCTTTTTGGGTATTTACGTAAGTAACATTTTGAAATGAAAACCAACTCTTTGTCCCGAAGGATTCTATAGATATCGGTAGTTAATCGGAAACACATTTAAGGTCTTTTTACCCCCTTAAATTTAAAATTTCGAAAAATCCTTAAATTGGTGAATATGCATTTTTATGTGTGTCCTATTAAAGTAAAAATTGATGATAGGCTCTCGGGTTCAAGCATTTCTTCGGAAATACATTTCACCCCTTTTCACCCCCTTATAGGTCGAATTTCGAAAATTCCCTTCTTAGTGCTCGCCTACGACCTGAGGGTGAATTAAACAAAAAATTTCAGATTCTAGGTCCAGTGGTTTGGGCTGCAACAAATTAAACTACAATACATTCAAAATACATTTTAATACATTTTAATAATTTAAGCATTGTGTAATATTTTTATTTCAATAATGACATTTTTAATTACTTACATACGAACTTCAACCTTATAGCTGATTTTAGGTTGTATGAGTCATTTGCATTACGTTAGATTTTTCGCATTTATTGCATCGACGTTTGTTGTTTTAAAATATTTATTTTTTACTAATTAATTGGCCATACTATTGGGTAGTTTTTCCAATGGCCGGTGATCATATATTTTTACCTCGTGCAAACTAGACGCATCTTTCAGAACCAAACAGAACTTATTTTGAATGTGATTTATTTACATCACGTAGTTCTACTCTCAGTGACGTGAAATTGTGTTTTTAAATGTGACGACACTATTCACCTTTGGTGTGTACAAATTTCGTTCCACATGGACCATTACTATTTGCACCATCAGGAAATGCTTCGTTCAGAGTAGAGTATAGCCAAAATTTCTTGAAAAATTCATGACTTTTAGACGGTTGCGAATCGGGCTATACAAGTTTGGTTTATGTGGTAGGTCTTGGGCTTCCCTATCGCTCGCCTCTTTATTGACGTCTACTCCCGGAACAGCCTGTATATAGAGACTTCATTTCGTGCGTCGGTGACGTATGAAGCAACTAGGCTAACATCAAACAGTATTAAACCCGTTTGAATGACGAATGATTTTCAACATCATGAACACAATTTTACTAAAATTTTGCTGACATAACATGGTCGACAAATGTCGTGATATCTGATATTGTTCGGAATAAAGTGAGCACAAAAAATTTAACCGTTGGAAAATAACACTAGCCGTTACTGCATATAATTCAACATTACCGCTAGTCCTCTCACTGCTTATACGGTTGGCAGCGAAATTACGTGACATAATTCCGCTTATTTTCCTATTTAAATACAACTATACTGAAATATAAACAACCGAAATCTACACGATTGTATTTTATAAAATTAATAAACTTCTTGCATCAAACTTTATTCGTGCCTACCGCCTACACATATTGTCTTACACGCGTTAACATCAAGTGACGTGTCCAGAGAGATTAGATATTTCCCGTTGTTGTTAGCAGTTACTGGCGGAAAGATACGAATTGGCTGAAATTATAACTTTAGCAGGGCTTTTTAGTGCTCACTTTACACCGAACAGCGTATACATGACACCACATATCTAGTAAAATCTAGGTTAAAATGTAATAGTGTGTAGTTACACATGCGAAAATTTATTCAGAGCATCGTTAAACGTAAGCATTACTTTTAAACGTAATACTAAAAAATCAAGATTTTTGTTTTCAGAATACCATGTTACTCTAACCAATAGCTTCATTCCTTAAACTGTTTTCTAATTTCTAGCATAGCTCGTTTTACGCCACCTTCGAGAAATTCAATTGCTTCTAGTAAATGCTCTGTACCTTTCTTGGGTAGCGGCCTTCAACACAAAATTTGTATAGGAATGTCCTTAGATTTCTAGTCACATGCATGAACTGTAGGTAAAGAGTAGATTACGACAGGACGTCTTAATTATTACAGGCTATCGCAAAGTGACTCGGTATTTAGTAAAATTTCACAAATCGCTGCAACAAACGTGCTGTTATGCTGAGACATAATGTGCGTGTTAGTAAGGCAGCGATAAAATAAATTACTTCCCTAACAAAAACAGTTTTATTTATTTCGAGCTCAACAGCAAATACACATAACAGCATGGGCACGTTTCGATTTCATTCGATTTTTCATGTGAAAACTACGTAACACATTATTTCACGTCGAGTAATATGTTTCGAACGATGCAAGTATGTCAAGGTCAAGACAATAAACACTAAGGCCGAACTGTATCACCCGTTTGATTTCCCGTCTGGCAACACTGCAGTTAGTCACTGCTGAAGCGCTCGTCTTCTTGCTTCTCTCTAGTAGCTGGTGTGTCGAGCGTATTAAACATTTTAAATTCTTGTTTAACAACAGTGGAACTGGCTAGTGCTCTTTATGTGAATAAATTATATACAGCACCTAACTCTAAAACATCTATAGAAAATTGTATATGTATTTGGTACGATTCCGAAGAGAGATATGGTTGTGCATATTTAGCTTCATTGTGCCCAACAATCTTTTCTGTTAAAAATAATAATAATATTACACAAAAATTATGTTATTCTTCCCTTAAATCTCCCCCAAATCCTTTGCTTCCCAATTTGCGATTATCTGTCTAAATGTTGCTACGAAAAGGTACCTCATCAGTCTCAAATGTAAAAATAAATTCATTTTTATATCGCGATCGTTAGCATGATTTACGTACGTTAAAATTTTTTTTGGCATTGATATACATACTTATATTGAGCCAAATGAACAATATTTAATATTTTTAAGTTGCAGTTCTTGCCTGTAAGTCCATGGAGTAAACCATGGAATTAACCAAAGAGCTATATAGTTAACATAGAGGGGCGGAAACGCTTCCAAAGTGAAGACGAATTGAACGGCTGTTATGAACCCAAAAAACAAGGCGAACAGCAGTGCGGCCAACACTAGGTTAACAATCCAGCATTATGTTCCCATAAAATCCGTTACTTTATAGCTCCACTGTTGTTATAACCAACATAAGTAATTATCGTCAGAGAACTGTGAGAGAGGCAATAGAGATAATGAAACACCCTAACAACATCAACAGGGAAGATGGATATCGGCTAAGCAAAATATGGTCACATTTATTTGTGGATGATGCGAAATCAAGCTACCAGAGGGTAGTCACGACAGACTCACTAGGATTGGCCAGCCAACCCAGCCAACCAGGTGCAAGTCAGCACACGATTGGCCCAAGTACCCAGCCAATCAGAAGGTCCAACAGGAGAGAGCCAGGATTGGCTAACCACCTCGGCCAATCAGGAGCAAGCAGGCCTGTGATTGGCCGACAGGCCCAGCCAACCAGGAAGCAGCCACCCAGACACCAGGGTATATAAGGACCTGCAACTCTTGCATCTGCCAGTCACCACACACTCGCTAGACACCAAAGGAAAGGTTGGTGTCTAGAGAGTGCCTGGTGCTGCTAGTTGGGCTTATAGAAGCTCCTGATCGGCCAGGCCTACCCTCGAGGAGGGAGGAAGTAACTAGCAGTAGGCAGGCGAGGTAGGGAAAAAAGAACACAAACGACTAACACACACTCACACAATGGAAAAGATGGAGGCACAATCCTCGTCCATAAAGAGAACACGAGACGAGGAAGATCAAACACACACACAACTACAGACAAAAAAGAAAACAGACAACAACTCAAATGGTTACCAAACAGTAACAGGGAAAGGGGCGGGGAAACCAAAGGCCCCACAACATCCAAACCCCCTGGAAACATCAAACAGGTATGAAAAACTGACACCAGAAAACAGCCAAACACACACAGACGCACAAACACAGAAACGATACAAGAGCGTCCCCATTTTCGTAAAGGACACGCGAAAACTAAAAGACATAGCCACTACCCTCACAAACCAAGGTGTAGCTTTCCAAAATACACTAACACGTCGTAAGGAGCTGCGGCTCACTTTTGACAGCCGAGAAGGCTACAACACCGCGGAAAAATGGCTAAAGTCAGAAGGAATACCCCACTACACACATGCCCACCCAGACGAGCGAA
>PNEQ01037022.1:0-16728 GCA_003012365.1 Medauroidea extradentata
AGTTTTTACAAGCCTAAACGAGGTTTCGGGCTTAGGAGTGAGATTATAAAACTAATATTTATGAGTTTATTGCGGTCAAGCCCACCGCGTGGTCGTGAGTTTGTAAGTGTTGTATGTCACGTGGCTAGTAAAATTGTATGGTAATCTGAGTAAGGGTATTATTATTAACTTTCCGCTAAACGCTCCCGTGCTGTGAATTTCACTAATCTGCACCTCTTTCGAACCACCCAAGAGAACTGAGCTAGGAGTTAAGTGCTCGCCGAGCAGTCGAGGCATGTGTATGCTATGCGGGCGGAAACGTACATGTAGCGGTACAATAGATATAAAATAAACTTTACATGTTTTTAGTTTCTTTCTACTTCACACTTCATATGAAAGAACTTGCACACTAATATAAATTTTAATTCTTTTACACTTTGCACTGCAATATTAATTTTTTATTTTATACTTTATACTTTACACAAAACACACAAAAAAATAAAATAATATATAAGAATTTTAGCAAACGTGGTAATATAAATATAAATTCCTATTGAACTTTACAAAACAATTTTGTATTTTACACCTTACATAAAAATATGAAATAAACGTGTATCAATATTTACAACGGCAGTATATAGAGTTTTGTGCACTTTACAATGCATTTTCAATTTTTTTATATTTCTTACTCTACAAAAGATCTGAAAGTGATTTATAATTTTAGCAAATTTGGTAATATAAATGTAAATTATATACACTTTACGATTCAATTATTTTTCTTTTGCATTTACACTCTTTGCGTAAAAAGTTGAAATAAAGGTACAGTATATGTAACACTATTAGCAAATACAGTAATATCACTGTACATAGTTTCTTATACACTTTACAACACAATTTTCAAATTTCACTACACATAAACAAATAAAATTTTTTAAAAATTCTTATTTACTTTACAAAGCAATTATTTTAATTTTACAATTCACGCACCTTCACATAAAAAACAAAATTTTAAGAATATTAGCTTGATACATGTGTAAATAAAGTACATTCTGCTTTTATTACTTAGTCATCATATTGTAATAGATAAAGTTAAACTCTTCACATTACACCACATATTTTGATTTTGTAGACATGAATTGAAAACAATGTTTTGTCCTTTTTCTCCCCCTTTCTCGAACTTCTATATAATTTAATATCTTACCTTCTATTGTCCATGAAAAGAGTGAAACAATCTCTACATAAGGCAACTTGACATTATTTGCAGACAAGATAACTTTGTTTGGGTTTGCTCTTTGTGCTGCAGTGGGTACATCTTCACATTGTCCCCTTTACTGGTACGTGAACACCAATATTTGTTCGGTGAATTTCAGTTTCCCCTAATAGTTTGGTTTTAGCAAACCTAGATTTATTGAAAACCACAGGAGACAAAATGTATGAATTAACAATTGCTGCATCTAGTAAATAAAAAAAATCTTCATCCACCAACGCCTTGATTTCCAAGAAATAGAATATACCTGCATTAGTTGATCAAAACAATCTACTCCTCCCATATACACATTATAATCACTTATGGGTGTTGGTCATTTGACTATCTGCTTATTTCCGTACTTATCTTTCCTTGCTACAGTATTAGATTTTCAGGATTGTGCATATTACTAACGATAGCAACAGACTTGAGTCCTCTGTCTTTCCACTTTGTGACCAAGATTTCCCCGCAAACAGCATAATCAAAATCTCCAAACTAAAGTTCTTTATCAGTTTTCAGCAAATGTTTCGGAAAGTTTTTCCGATGTTGCATGATTGTTCCACAAGAGTGATGGAGCTGAAAAATCAGTCAAAAAATAAGCAGTAACCAAGCATCTTGAAGGACTTAGCAAGAGATATGAGTCCCCTTAATAAACATTGAAGTTTTTCCTTTGTATATCTCAAAACCTATCATGTACCCCGAAATTGCACAGGCCACAACCCATACCTTGAAACCTCTCTTGATAGGTTTCATCGGAAGATATTGTTTTATACTGGACCTTCCTTTGAATCCAATCATACTTTCATCAATGGATAAATAAAGGCTTGGGTTGAAAGCCTTCTTGACAGTTTGGCTCAAGTGCTGAATGAGAAGTCTAATTTTGTAAAGTCTGTCAAAATTTGGGTTATCTTTGTTTGGCGTACAGTAGCTGCCATTGAGATGGATGAATCTGATTATTTTCAAAACCATCTTCAGGGACATTATTTTTGCGATTCTGGGAACGTGAAAATTGTGGTAACCTGACCAATACATTCTGAAACTGGGAAGACTATGAAACCCCATAGTTATAAGAATAAAATTCTAAAAACAGCTTTTAGTTCATCAACAGTCAGGTCCAGTGTTTGCCCTTTCTGTGAGGCATACAAAGTTGATTGGTCAACAATGTACCTCAAAAATGCTATGGTCATGAACTGCAGAAATATATTTAGGAGGAATTTCACATCAACCTCAGTGTTGGGACCAAATGGTTGACAAAACGAATTTTTTGAAAATGTTTCGGGAGTGCGAACATTTTTAGAAAATTTAGGAAGACCTAAATTTTTAGCCACCTTATCAAAAATTCTCTCCTCATCATTGGAATTTGCCGAATCAGTTTCACTGACGAAAATTAGATTTCTTTCCGAGAAGTCTAGAAGTTGGTAGTTGGCGTCTGCATAAGTGTCATCACTGTCCAAATTTGTTGTGGCAAGTAAGTTATTGTCCTCTATAAAGATACGGGGTTCATGGGTGTCTGGGACGTACTGGGGATTGCTTCTGCTTCCTTGGCTGGAAGATCTTTCAGTGAAAGTGAGACAGTTTTTTGTCTTTTATTCTGGTTTCTTTACGTCACACTTATTTCCGAATCTACTTGAGGAGATGATAGTGTCTGGGATGTAGTGGGGGTTGCTTCTGGTTCCTGTGTAATGTTGTCTGGAAGAGTTTTCGCCAAAGGTAAGGTAGTTTTTAGTCTAGGGAGACTACTGCTGTCATCCACATCAGAATCGCCACCAAATTCGGAGTCGCCAGCATCATCGTCAGAAACGCTGTTAATAAATTTCATATACTGCTCATGGTCCATTGCTTCTAACATTCTGAGAGTGTACTTTTTCACCATCTTAGAACTGAAACAATAAGATATGTATTGTATGGTATGTAGGGAATTTATAGAAAATCAACAAGTAATAAGTAAAATAAATGTTGATTTTTGACCGCATTGAAAGCAATATTTTACTCTCACAAAAATATGTAAAGAGTGCAAGGTACTCTAGGAGGAACATAAATGTTTCTGAATTACACAGTAGATCAGTATTGGTGGACTTCTGACTAGTTTTAAGTGACAAGGTTCCCCCATATATTGTGGTGTTACTATAAACAAGTTCGAAATTTTTGAATGTATATAATGGTAGATTCACAGTAGGGCAGCGGACGCAGTGCAAACTGTGCTACGTGACGTCATAAATTATCTATGACTGCAGCACAAATAAATTTGACATGTTTTCTAATCTGAAATCCTGCATTGGAAGCAAATTTTATCATGCTGATGTAACAAAACTAACTCCAGAGTGGCTGAAAATTATTCACGCACTTTGCACCGTGTCCACAGCAATATTGTAAATTCAGCATTAAGTTTCAACTCAGAAACCCCAAATGTGTGATACATGTACTGAACCACATAATAAAAATTAATTGCCTTATGGTATTATTGTATATGAGCTCCAACTGTGTACGAAAATAAAGTGTTAGTAAAAGAACTTGGTCAGCGCTTAACATCGAGGTCTTTAGCATTGGTGAGGGGTGTTGTGAAGTGAGAACGGAGCAGTGCCAGAATGAAATGGTGGGAGAAATGGAATATCCCCGAGAAAACCCACCTACCAACCGCATCGTCCGGCTCGATTCCCACATGCAAAAATTCCGGGGCTCTTGGCCAACCGCGGTCCCAACGAAAATAAGGCTTGAACTCCGTAACACAAGCTAAATATGTTACACATGCATTGAGAGATGGTGGTTTATAATATAACCACCTATTAAACATAAGACAATGCATTGAATAACATTCAAGATTTTCAAAGCGCTTTAGTGTAAACTGTTTTTTTTCTGCATAAGGAGTTTACGCATAGTGAAGAAAGAAAACAAGATATGAAACAAAAACACACAAAATCTATGTTATAATAAACACGAAACTATAAAAAAAATTTTGGCCACTCACCAGTCTTTCTTCCCATAAAATATGTTCACTGAACGACTCAAAGGTTTCACACTCCGACCTAGATACCAAACACAATGAAGATGATCCTTGTGTAGTGGCAGCTCTGTTATCTGTGATGAGCTGGCAGTAAACTCGAGCAAAGGTCACAAACAGGAAAACAACAAACTAAAAATAGCTTCTGTAAACGCTTGGTCAGTTTTGTAAGCACCTAGATGGAAAATATTTACTCGGAACTGCTACGAACCAAACTTAGAGATGATGGTTAATCTAATAACCACCAACTGTCTAGGCAACACTATAGGTGATATAAGATTCATGATGCTTTTATGAAAAGGGAGATAGTAGGTGGTTATTTTTATGACAACTAAACTATAGGCGATTCGGGATAAAGTGAGCACTCAAAAAAGCCCTGATTAATTTCTATTTTCTGCCAGTTTATATCTTTCCGCGGTATGTAAACGTAAACATTGCCACGTGCTTTAATTTACATAGGCTTGTACAATGTTTACATCTACATTACAATGGGCTGAAAATGTTATCAACAATATCTACTCATTAAAAACACGGGTATTGAATAAAATGTATAACCAATAGTAATCTTAGTTATAAATACCTGCGAGTTAACGTCTTTTAATACTGGTTTCTGTGCATCGACTCTAATTTATATGACCCATACTACTGCCTTTACATATCTCGTAAATATGTACACATGAAAATCGAATTTATAACTCAAAACCGCCACACAAAAAAACACGCCATAATGACACACGCAATTTAAGAATTCAAACCTGTTCAGTTATACTGCCATGAACAACGACGCACTCAACAAAAGCAACGTATTTGAAACAAAAAAAAATTGCTGTTTCTAAATCAAGATACTCATGTTGGCGATCGTAACACATAACAACTTACATATTACCAATGAGGAAACAGTCACTTCTAATACTTTTGAATGTTTTTTATCAGAAACCCATATTTATTGGACAACTGACAAACAACGACACTCTTCTCTTGTACCTTCACTGAACGCTTCCAAGCTAAGTGGCTGAAACCTAACTCTGATGCCACCTGTCGGTGAAATAATTAACTACGTCAATACGCGGAGCGCTAGACACCTTTCGCTAACGACTGTTGAATTTGAACGGCCCGGATTAAATCACTTTCTACTGGCGCAGTTTAAGTAAACTTATACAGGCAGTAAGTGTGTAAATATTATCATAAATAAATATTTTAAGGTATATTAAATATAAAGAGGTCGATTCCATTTGATGTTCTTTCAGTAATGTTGTAATTAGATATAAAATACATGGAACTACGTGCGATAATTCGCTGCCAACTGTATAAGCAGTAATGTAACTGTTGTCAATGTTGAATTATATGCAGCAACGGCTAGTGATTTTTTTCAAAGGTTAAATCTTTAGTGCTCACTTTATTCCGAATGACCTATTTTTTATATAAAGGACTAGCTGTCCCATTGCGGCTTCACCTGCATGTACTATAGAAAAGAGTAACTAACTTTTAGTTACGTGTTAATTGATGGTGATACTATATTCTATATTATACTATTTTCACTGTTTATCTTTAAAACATCAAATACAAACAGATTTGTCCAGTCCACTGTGCTAAGCGTACTTTAATTGCAGAACTTCTTTTTTTAATTCATCTTTATTTCTCTATAAAACAGCTGCCCGGCATTTAACAGCTAGCATACTCAATAACAGTGTAAACAGCGCGCGCAATACGCGTAATTCCCATCGCAAAGTCTTGCACGGGATACGAACCCGTAACCCCACCCCTCCCACACCCCAAACTTTATAAAATACCTGAGTTGTCAGCAAGCGTTTTCCTAGCTTTTTTTTTTCCGCAGTTGCAAATTAGATAAAAACAATCCTTGATGCGAATTATATATCATGCTAAAATTTCAGCTCGATCAGTGCAGAACTTGAGTTTTTGAAGCGTACACAAACCAACATAATATTTTTATATACATAGACTAGGCAACTGTTGTCTGGACTGATTTGTATGTACAGTTGTACGGCATGGTCTAGACATTAAACTAAAAACATTATTAATTTATTAGATTTATAAGTGGATCAAATATTTTAATTTAAGAATTAGATATTTGATCATGAAGCACAGGGGAAAAATGTGTTACATACAAACAGAGCTTTTATTTAAAACAGCAATTTAACAAAATACAGCAAATTAACGCTGCAATACTAAAATACAAACTGTGGTTATAATGAAATACAAATCAGGCATTTTATTTTGGAAAGCAAATAAAACTTCATTATTAATCAGCAATTTAATTTTGTACAGTTAACTATCATTTATCGTAATGAAAAACACTTTGTTACTTCCCAACTCACTCTCAGAGGCACTACTGATGTAGTCTTGCGTTTGAAATGCAACACTTAACAAACACACTTTGGATCACAGAACTGTGGACTACATTCCACACCACACTTATCCAAGCAAGTAACTATGAAGCCGTCGTTTTTTCCTGCTTACCAGTCTTGGTCAGCTGTAAGCCATGCCGCATATGAAGCCTTTAAATAAACCTTGCTAGATCTGTTGACATGTCAAGAGGCTGGAGCTGTGATGTCATGCCTCCAGGAATGATAATAATGTTACTCTTGTTCTTCAATTATTTTGGTGGTACAATCCCTAAACCTGTCCATCGCCAACATTGATTTTAGATTCAGTGCAGCTCCCTGTCACTTTAACCACACACTACAAACCCAGTCAGTAACGTGCTCACCCATCAGCCAATGGTAAATAAAAAAATATCACACGAGGAGTATACCAGAAGACCCAGGTACCACACCCTGAATGCAGACTTTATTAATGGGAGCCTGTAGTAGGCATTTTTTCCAGAACATATCCGGCTCTCCGCTCCGACCAACCCTCCTGTACCTGATCCCTAAGGCTTCACAGGAGACAACTTACAGAGCCATATTCGCCAGCCAAATTAGGATTTTTGCCTTGTTCCAGGTAACACAACTAACGACAAAGCGAGCTTGGGAAATATGTCCCTCCACTGGGCCAACAAGCCACCCAGCTTCTTAGGATCTGGAGTTTTCAGCCCCCACAAGACCTTACTGCACCGCAGGTTCACCACACCCACGTCACAAGTAAGGATGCTAGGCCCGTGCACAACCAGTAGCAAGCAATACTGGCACGACCACCCTTGACCACTCAACCTGACGCACCCTGCAAAGTGCTTACATATATTTTACGCTCGGCCCCATAATATTAGTAATATGTAAGAGTTAGGCCTACCTTATTTTCAACCAAGGGGTCATTTAAATTCAGTATTGTGAGCCGTGTTGCCGTAAAACATAAAACTAAAGGTTTAGAGATGATTATATTTACCATTTTTGTATGTATATATTCACGCCCGCCATAACCAATGTAAACAAACAGATGGACACAATGCAAATAATGCCAGGCGGCAAATTATGAACTTTTAAGAGAGAAAGTGTGTATAAAATTATCGTAAACGTAATATTATTAATTTTGTGTACTTATTTAGTGCTTTGTTAGTTTCTTTTTGGCAACACGGACATTTTCACGGCCCCGCGGGAATGTTTTAAATAGTCACAAATAGTCACTTTTTTTTTTTGCCGAGTGTGGGAGATTTGTGGGTGTTGGAGTGGTGCGCCTGCTAGCCAGCAGACGGCCTCATCTCCAGCGGCTGCCATTTTCACCACCCACTAACGATACTTTAAGCTCCCCTCAGGGGTATATAAGGCAGGCGCTCGCCTAGCCAAATCGTCAGTCTAGGGCTCGGGCCTCCACCCCGAGCAAGCCTAGGCACCACCCCCCAACCTCGAAAGGGTTGCTTCTTGAGAAGGAAGCAGAAACCCGCCCCTCCTAACTGTTCACCACTACCTATCTTCCGTGGGTTGCTTCCTGAGAAGGAAGCCTAAACCCTCCTACCAGAGGTGCCAACCTTTTACCAAAGCTTTCAGTAGCAATTTTGCGAAAAATCCGTATTTTTCAGTATTTTTCCGTAGTGAACGTATTAGCCCATGCTACATTGACCATAAAAGTCGTATAGAAATAACCGCACTGTAAGAAATTCACAGGTTACCATCCCTCTTACGACTGCTAAGCAGCGGTACGGTGTGTTAAAGCATGTGCCACTAAAAATGTGTGTACAAAATTCAAATTTTACTGTTATTTCTTACGGCGATTCTAGCACAGCCTCTAAATGTGTAGGCCTATACACAATCACATTACTTGTTCATTGGTAACTTCGGCATTTGTTGTTGGATCTACAGCATCACTTAATTACAATATATTTTTTCCTCGAAATTTCTTACTTCGAAAATGCTTAACGTGTTTTTAACGTAACTATGTATTGACGTGGCGTCTTTGCCATCGTGTTTACACTGAAATCACAATTCACAAAACACGTGTTGTTGAGATACTCTTGAAGCACTTAAACCTGTCCACAACTGTGAATATTCTGAACAATATTTATCAATACTCTTAGGTTTCAAACTCATACTCGAATTTAAACAGTCAAATCAACATTTCGTTAAACTACGACAGCATGGATAAGTTTCAAATATGGCCGATCAGCGGAAGAAGCAACCACGCACGACTCAATTCGACCACAGATTCGACTGCATAAGTCAACATCAACAACTAATCGATAAGTCGGAAGACTGCGGCAATATGAACAATCGATTGTATAAGATACATACGACATACGAGAACATTCTGACGCGTGCCGCACAAAGTGTAAACACACTAATTTGTAAATACGCTACCATCACCAAAATATGGTTTCGGCAAACTAAAAACGCGAGAAACAAAACAATGTTTGTGTGCCGGAACGTGGGAAAGAAATAGTGCGTCATACGATCCACACAGCTACGAACCGAAATATATGCATATACAATGGAACATGCCTTTTCATTTACAGTCGGGCGGAAACTAATAAATCCGTAGTTTATCAACAGAATCCGTACTTGCGTAGTAAACCATCGTAATTCGTATAAACTACGGATAATCCGTAGTAGTTGGCACCTCTGCTCCTACCCATCCTCTATACAGGTTGCTTCTTGAGAAGGAAGCAGAAACCTGGTCCTACCCACTCTTGTGCCGAAAGCGCAGTTCGAAGGAGACGAACCCTAGCCGCGCTGGCAGTATTAGGGAACGCACCCTACCGCGAGTCGCCACGAGGCACATATCTGTGACAGCCGGATGCGGAAGTAGAGCCATGTCCATGAGAAGTTCCGGGGCTCCGTGCACAAATGACCACGCGGTCGAGTATAAGTGAATATTGTAAACCAGTAGTGCATAAAGACTTGTGTACGTGAAAAGCCGAATGTATTAACCAGTGTGTAAAGTCAGTGATTGTAAAAGTGTACCAAGGGATAACAATATACAGTTCAAAACGTATTTTATAGTTTCATTTCTAAATACTGATGTCTGATTCAGAGTGCCTAGTACTTAATATCTCGCCTGAGGAACGAGCAGTGATAGAAGGTCGTAAGGCAGAAGCCGCAGCTAAGCGCTGACAGGCCATCACAAGTAACAGTGAGATACCTGTGGGAGTAATTCCCCCACCTCAGAGAACATCCGAAAAGCCCACAACACTGTCAGAACTTTGTCGTCATTACAAAGACACCGAGAGCAAGCCGCATAGACGTAAACGAGACAGTTTCAGTTGCATCCTTAGAAACGTCCACCGCCTTCAGCTACCATTAATTAGTCCGATAAAAACTCCAGAAAAACCAGCACCATTACCACACCCCCGCATCCAGCAGCTGAAGAGGGAAGCCAACTTCGCACCGAAGCCTGTGTCGGACTGAAAACGCCGCTTCCTAAGGGAGCTCTTCTAGAAATGGTGAGTGGTCAGTACGCCTACCCCCTTTATGAAAAAGTGAGAATTTTCTTGCTCTGCTGAGGGACTGTGTTGTGTCGACTGCCCAGGAAACCACTCCCTTGGGACATTTAGCAGCCTCTCCTCCCCTTCAGGGAACTCTCGTGCTCAGACCTCATTGAACCCTGAAGGAAACATAAAATCAACCCCTTTGCCAGCAGAGTGGCGACAAACCCGTGGCTGCAATAACATAAATTTAGGCAGCTGTGTGTTTATTTTGCACACTGAAGAACTGATGATGTTCGTATCACAGGAATGAAACAATTACATACTGTATTTCCAGTATGCCACAGAAAATAAGCTACATGATCCACACTCCGTATGAAAGAATGGAGAACACAGATTTTGAGGAAGTGTTTTGTTTCTCGATGCACGTTCATACCACAACTGAAAGAAATGTAACTTAGTGAATACTGATGTAAGGATTCTCTTTCGCAAACAACTGCTGCGGATGCCACATTTTTTGGACAACACTGTAAATCAGACTGGTGACAGGCTACACAAAATTAGGTCCATTGTGGACAGGTCACGTAATACAATGAGACTGTTAATGACAGTGCTAAAAGTCGTTTGGGGAAATCAGGTACTTTGCTAGCTGCCTACTTGGACAATTCCATACCATGTATATAAATACGGCACGGTTTTCAAGGAATTTGTTGTAGTTGTCAAAAATCCCTATTTTCACTCCCTAAAATTCAAACTTTTTTGCTTACATATGTTTGTTTTCGCTCTAGGTTGGTGTTTAACTGTCACTGACATAAAACAGCAATTGAATAATGTTTTCATTATAGGCAGACTTTTTCATACGAAATTGATACTCCTAAAACTTCAATCCTGCCTCTTCATTTCAAAAATGTTATCAGCAAGTAGGCCTGTAGACTGTGTTGCATAACAAATGCTTGCCCAGAACCTTCATGACCTGGTGGCGGCTGGGCTGAATGACATCAAGGATCTAGGTACGCACTAAACAGTCTACACAGCACGATGACTGACAGAATGGAAACCAAGATGGAGGATGTGTTCCGTCAGAATGTGCTACTGTGAAGCACGTACCACTAAAATACTAACACAAACAACTCGTCAGCAGCTCAAAAAAATAAGAGTTGAGTGAATGATATACACTTTTTGAGGCTTTCATGGGTATTCTACTATATAATTCTATTACTGATATAGTACAGTGGTTTCAACGTATTTAACTGTTTGTCATACCGTTATTTTCAAGTCTACCCGCTGAAATATTTTTTGGGAAGAAACTTAGGGAAAATATATTTTCCAGGGAAATTTAAAGGTAATTATTAATTCTACACTGTTAGGTGCTCATGTCCTATTAAACTGCACACACCTCTAATGTGTAGGGGCTTTAAAGCAGGTTGGTTCCAAAGTGACAATAACTGGGTAAAAAACTGGATCACTTGTGCCATTTACTTCCCGATGCTGTGTGTTTACTCTGCCAATGGAATCTGCAGACAGCTGGACATTTTTTTTCGTAGCCTTTGCTCTTTCAGTTCCATTAAATCATTACTCTGTCAATGTGTTACAAAAAAGTCAGATAAAAGAAAGCCTGCTGCACTGTCTTATATTGACTTTTTTAATTAACTTCACTTTTTCACACATGATAAAGGATCACAAATCGTTGGCATGTTCACTGGAGATTAAATGAGAAATAATGTGTGTACACAATAACAGAAACTCGTTTTTTCCAGTCGGCCATGGCCGACTGTGTCCGACGGTTGACGACTGACTGACTCAGACCAGCCGGCAGATGCACGTATAAAGGAGACAGGGTCGTGGCAATGAAACGCGAGCTACAGCAAGTCGAGCACAGATAAGTGCGCAAGGTGTGTGTGAGCAAAAGAGGTGATGAGGGGAAAGAAAATGTGACAAGTCACCGCATGGCTGGTCTTGCTTGGTGTTGCGCACGTGGCCTAAATCACCAGGTGCTTGCCCAAAGTTGTTTTTGAAAATTTTTTTCTGTTGTTTTGTTTTACAGCTGCTGCTTAGTGATTTATAATAACAACTTATATTATCTCTGCATCCTACTGAACAAATTTTTAAATAACCTGTCCAGCTTGCAATATCTTACAATTTTTACTTTTTATATTTTTTAATTTTTTACATTTTTTGAAGGGTGGTCAAGAATACTGTCGCTCGCAGTTGCCTTGTTGTCATGGTAGCGGGTGGCATAGTTGTAGGACTCAACTATAATTGGTATTTCAGTCCATTGCTGTATATGTAGCTTCATCACCGAACCATAAATAGTTGTGGCACAGTCCACAAAACTAGAAAAAATATGCCCAAGATGGAGAAAAAACAAAAAACCGGCAAAATATTTTTCCAATTGTCTGGTCATTTACTGGCACTAAAATTTGACTTACAGGAGGTGTTGATATTTGTCACGCAGCAGAAATAATGGCTACAGGTATGACTGATATAAACAGAGGCCAAAAAATCATGAAACCAACTTCTGTTCTTGACTACAACTTTTGCACAATAAGGTAAGTAGACTTTACGTCTCGTTGACAGTGAGCCCATAAGACACAATGACATACCACTTGGTACAATGGCAAGAGCTGGGAGAGGAGTCGGCCATGACCTTTATTAAGAAACCACCCAAGCATTTGCCTGGAGTGGTCTCGGAAAACTGTGGAAAACCTAAATCAGGATGGCCGGAGCCAGGAATCACACATGGGTCTTTCTGAATGCGAGTCCCAATGTGTTACCATTGTGCCACCTCGCTCGGTAACTCTTGTATGGGATCAGTTCTTGTATGGGATCAGTGGATATAACCAATATGGTAATTATTAGTTAAATTTAATCCGTACAGAAAACTAAACTGGAATGAGAAACTACTCTATCTTTTACTGTATCTTGCAGTACTTTAATAATACCCACACACTACACACAGTAACGTCAACCAGGTATACTTGGCACGGGATACGGGGAGGGGTAGCTTGGGACACTACGTAGAAATGATTTACACATTTGGCAGTCACAATACCAAAAAAGACATGTATACATAATGAAACATTACAAGGAGACCACTTTAACTGGATATATAATTATTTACTCAAGTCTACAATATGTGAATATTACAACCCTCCATCCAAAGTATGCCCGGTTGACAGTTGCTGACAAAAAAATTCCTACTGAAAAATTCTACTCACCCTCATAAGGGAAATATTACAGTATTGTGCCACAGAAAGAAGGAAATCAAGCGGAGGCAAAAAGTCAAATGAAGAGACAACTGTATACACTTGAAATGACGTTTTCCCACAACAACTGTGTTGCATGGAATGAAGACATTCCCTACCTGTAAATGTACACGTCACAGCAGTTGCCACGAGATGAGATGTGCGGTATTGTTTATGCTTCATGGTTGGCACAACTGCATACAGAGTGTGCAACCACAGCAGAAAAAGATGGCGACCAGTAGTTTGTGACGCATGTATGCTATTTGTGGTAGTAAGTGTTGAATAAAGATTGTACAAGATGCACTTGCAAAGACTGCAAAGTAGTACTCTATATGATTACGTCAACGTGCTTTGAGAATTACCACACCAAAAAAATATGAATGACTTTGATTACGGCAAGATAATAAAACAATTTGAATATGAAAGCAAATGTTCAAAAGCTTTATTTATTGTTTTATTAGTTGACCCAGATTACCGTATTTGTCGGCATATAGGACGACCCCGCATATAAGACGAGTCATGGTTTTGAAGGTACAAAATCTTGAAAAAAAGTTAGTTACTGATTTTGAAATTCAGACAGAAAAATATTTTTTCCCTTTGCCTGAAACATTAAAATCTTACCGTACTTACTCGTGTACCCGCCCCGCCCATGTAAACGCCCCACCTTAAATTTGAAAAAGTGCGAAACGAAAAAAAATTAAAAAACGTATTTCTGTTCCCAACTTAATATGAAGGCAGCGCAGCGCGCGTGCAAACAGCCCACCGCATCTGTGCGACGCGTCTGCCTGTCTGAGCACCCGGCGATCCGGAGAGCTGAAGTCAAGGCTGGAGTGAGTGTCTGTGGTGTGTACATGTGCCAAATGGGTGTGAAGAAGGATGCGTGAAGGGAGAAGAGAATTGGGCGGAGTTTCAACAAGCGCTGTGGTTGGCTGTGGCTCACCTGCGTGCATACTGGACGAAAGAAAGAGTAGAAAGAAAAGGCACGCAAGGGAATGACCTTCGGAGTCTCAGCCCAGCAGCCAGTGTTGCCAGTCTTCACGTGCGCGGGCGGGCCTTTACACTAGTCACTTTGTTGTTTCATAAGCGTGATAGTTGCGTCCAACTTGAATGAAGAAATGGGCGGAAAAAATGTAGTTACACTGTCAAGTTCAAGCTTAAGGTGATAAAGTACGCTGCAGAAAATGGGAAACGAATTGTCGCCAGAAAATTTGACGTTGATCCGAAATGTGTCAGACGTTGAATTACCGAGCGCGAAAAATTGGAGAAGGCGCCAAAAAATAAACGTGCCTTCCGAGGGAAAAAATCCATGTTTCCTGCAGTAGAAGACGAACTCTACAGATATTTCATCGACACAAGAAAATCGGGATATGCTGTAACAACTGAAATGCTTCAAGTCGAAGCCAATCATATCGCCAGAAGAATGAACATTCTGCATACAGATTTCCGTGCTAGCTACGGTTGGATTCGCAGATTTATGAAGAGGAAAGATCTTTTGATACGACCGCGTACAACAATATCTCAGAAACTGCCCGAACTGTATAAGGAAAAAATATTGGCATTCCAGCGCTATGTTATAGCGCTGCGTAAACAGCATCAGTACATTCCTTCACAGACAGGAAATGCTGATCAAATGCCGGTTTGGTTTGATATGCCAGAGAGCACAACAATTAATCCAGTTGGTGAAAGGTCTGTTTCGATCAGAACGACAGGTGCGGAGAAACAGCGCTGCACCATCATGCTGCTATCACGTCAGACGGGCGTAAACTCCCGCCATACGTGATCTTTAAAAGAAAGACAATGTCAAAAGAAGCATTCCCGAGAGGCATTGTTGTGCGAGTTCAAGAAAACGGTTGGATGACCGACGACTTGGTCGTAGACTGGTTGAACGTTGTTTGGAATCGACGGCCCGGTGGTCTTTTACGTCAACGTTCCATGCTTGTGCTAGACAGTTTTCGTGGCCATCTCACCGAAAAAGTCAAGACAAGGATTAAAGAATAGAGGTGCGAGACCTTGTCACGATACCAGGTGGTTTGACCAAGTTGTTACAACCATTAGATGTTGTTGTCAACCAGCCGTTTAAAAACCACTATACACAGCAGTACAGTGAGTGGATGCGATCTGCCCCACACATGTTGACACCCACAGGAAGAATGAAACGGGCTTCGTTGTCAACTGTGTGTGAGTGGATAATTGCCGCGTGGAATGCCATTCCCGCAGAAACAGTAGTGAAGAGTTTCAAGGTAACGGGCTTGACCAACTCACTAGACGGAACGGAGGACGACAAATTGTGGCAGAAGACCGAGGAAAGAAGTGGAAGCGAGAGCGAGGCAGAGGCAGATGATCCTGACGAAGTAGAGGAGGGGGAATAGAACAGTAACAAGCTGTGTATAGTTATGAGGAGGGGAAGTTGGGTGGTACGCGGGTGGTGGTTTGTAGAATAATCTGTGGATGATCAACGTATGATAACATGTACAGTTCTGGGAAATATTGTGTAACTATTACGCCTTTTGTGAACTTGTGTTTATAAATCATTAAATAATATCTTAACTACCGTTAAACTTTCCAGCTTAGTGTACACACGAGAACATTGCCACGTCACTTCTGTACTGTCATATCTGTACCGTAAGTATCGTATCATTTTAACTTTTTAATCTACAACGTGCAAGTGCGTGCGCACCAGAGAACATTTTTCCCCCTTATCTCTCTTCTCCTCTTCCCTCTCCACTCCGTGTAGGATGTTTACTCATCGCCCGATGCGTCTTTCACCAGTGCTTCACGGCCCTTGGCCTGGCCTGACCAGGCCTGACGGCAAGCACGGGACTTGGTTTAAAAATAGAACATGGTCTATATTACTTATTTTCTTGCTTTCTAGAAAATTTACGGTCTTGGACGGTTTATTTCACAAACTGAATGTAGTTCTGATCCACCATTTAACAATTTTGCTCAGAAAATAACCTAAAAATTTTTTTTTTAATTCAGTGTAAACGCCCCACCCCTATTTTCAAATTAAAAATTAGTGACAAAATGAGGGGTATTTACACGAGTAAATACGGTAGTTTATATTGTTATGGGAGGTGTATCGATTGCACTTATACAAGGATGCAACAATCAGCTAGCGAGGCGGGTCACTGTGACCGGTGCCTCCAACCACTTGTTAAGAGGGAGGGGGGGAAATAACAATAGAACTGGTGAAAAGTGTGACACCAAGTGTAGTAAATGTTTAATAATTACTAAATAAAATATGTAAGTGTCATTGTAGTAATCAGTAAGAATAGTAATATCAGGCTTCACCTACTGCCTGATGATCACCAGATGAATAAAGAGTGAAAATGTTCAAAATATTTAAAAGAGTTAATTTCTATATAAAAAAAAATGTAACAAAACAATATTAGAGTGGATGTTACCAGGTACCACATGTAAACAAATAAATAGTGTACCTATAAGTTAG
>PNEQ01037023.1:0-18411 GCA_003012365.1 Medauroidea extradentata
GAGAATCAACAATCTTAAAAGACTTTTAAGAAAATAGCAGTTTTCAAAAACTATCTGTAGTGAAATTAAGGATGTTGCATTATTTTTCTATTCAATATTTTATTTTGTACATTTTTTCATATTCGATAACGTATACTTTTGTATACAACCCTAAATTCAGTTATTGATAGTTGAAAACGTTATAATAAATACAAAATGTGGAGAATAAATTAATGTCTTAAGTACTATGAAGACAAACCAAGGTATAATTCGTAGTCAGATCGTTGAGCTAGACGGCGCGGCGCCGCGCGCCAGATATATTCTGTCTTCAACCTGCCGCCAAAAGAACAGTGATTAGCGAAACTCGCCAAGAGGGGCATAACTATAAATTTTATACTATCCTTTTTGTTTCGTCCACTGACACCCCCATCTATCTCTTAAAACCAAAAAGTTTCTCGCTTACTATATTTTACCCTGCATTTCCCAGTAAAACATTTTCATGCCATCGTTAAACTTTTTTTTTACATAGTAAATAACTGTCATAGAGAAAATTAGTGAATAGCGTCATTGGCAGGACAGTTCATTAATACTCTGTAATTTTTTAAAAGTCGATTGACCGAATAGTTGTCGATTGGTGACGAGTTAGGTTTGTGCGATTTTTCTGGCGCGCGAGCATTACTTGGCTTGCGGTAGCTGCATAGGACCCAAAATGGCGGACGATTATTCCTAGTCTTTATAGAGCCCTACGTCACGCTATTGTGATTCAAACATACAGGCGATGGGTTCCTGTTCACGCTGTTTCTTGTGAGCATCATTTTTAACACCTAAAATAAAGTAGACGTTGTAAAACCTTCACATATATGTGTTGCAATTTGTCTAGTCTTAATTCAAAACAACAAAGTGTTTAACGTGTGCTAGTAATTGACGTAAAGATATTTTACTCGAAGTCGATAACTAGCTAACTGTTGATGACTTTTTGAATTCGAAAATTTTTGGTTACATATTAATTCACTTCGTAGCACATGCCAGTGACGGTTTTAATAAACATGCGCTTTTTTAGGGTTTAAAAAATGACTCAGAAAGTACAGCAAATAGGAGCCAATGATTTTATGCCATTTTGTTTCATTTTACGATAGTTAATTTTTTTAAACAGAATCATATTTGGCATGTTTTTAAAAATAATATTCGGAGCAATAGCAAATAAAAAAAGTAAATAGGCTAATGCTGTTTCGACTAAAAAGTCAATTGACATTTTTTTAAAATACATAAATAGCTAAAACGATAGCGTTTAATGTCTTGAAAAAATTAGCAAACATTGTGTAAACTATTTTAAACAAGATGGCCAAATCGATTTTTGATATCTGCTGCTGTTTTATGTTTCAGAAGTTATTATCTCGAGAAAAAAAAAGCGGAGACAGGAGAGCACGGCCTTCAGGTGAGTTCATTGATAAGGTATGTTTGTGTTTGTGTGTGTGTCACAACATAGGTTGAGCGCTATTACTTCCGCTGTCCATCACCTCTACACGCAAGCCACTTAACTGCTGGGCAGCGCTTTAATATTACTTTCATCTGATGGGACTTCAAGTGGTATTCACATAATTTTTTTTCGAGGAATGAATGGTTTAAAGTCAAACACATGTCTATAAATTTTTATTTTGCAAATCGGGTTCGTATTTTCTCGAATACTGTAGTCTAAGAAAAGTCGAGTTTATCCATTTTCAGCGACTTAAAACTCATGATTCTAATATCCTTTCTGAACTTTTAAACTCACAGCGACATAGTTTGAAGGTTGTTAATTTTTTTTCGAAAGTATAAAACGTAATTTGCGATACGTTGTTTCCTAAATATATATATATATATATATATATATATATATATATATATATATATATATATATATATATATATATATATATATTGAGTATTCGCAACTTGCTACAGCAAATTTAAAGCACAGAAAATGGGGCTACCTGATGACGCCTTACAACTAAGGTTGAAGCTCTGGAATTTTAATATGAAGTAAATGTTAAATCGTAAATTTTCTGGAAGTAATTTATAGCAACTACTTTATAATTCGTTTGGTTAATATTGTAATGTTTTATACATAATACCTAGAAAACTGCGTTTACATATTTCTGCCATAGTGAGTTATATCTTGTTTTTTTTTTTTTTACGTAGGACACTTTTTTAAACACGATATCATTAAGATCTCAGTGAAAACTAATTTGTTTTAAATTTTATCGCTTATTTAATATTTGTGTTTGCAAGCCTGACTGCCTGCGACTAGTTTGTTTGTAAGAGCCTGGAGTTGCGCAGGCAGTAAGGGACACTCAACTGATTTTAGTCTTCCCGTCAGAGACGCGCTGAAACGTGACTATGCGATGATCTTAAGAGGGCGTGGTACATAATTCAACGCTAAAAGCATTAATATATAAATGTAAGATTCTTGAAGCCAATTTGCGAAAAATTAAACAATGGCAATCCTAGACAATAGTTTTAGCAAACGTTTTAAACAAAATTGTTCCAGTGTTACGAACTTCTGAAGCATAATCTCCGACGCCGGAACCTCGTGCATTTAACTGCGGCGCAAGAGATCACGCGTAACGAATTAATAATTATCGATAATTATTTACTCATAATGTTGGCGATTTACATTCTATAGGATTGTCATTGAATATTTTATCCATATTGGCTTCGAAAGAATCGTAGAAATCAATTGATGTCTTCAGCGTTTATTTATCTACTACTCACTCTTAAGACTAGTTAACACCGACGATAACATTATTAATAACACGTGTCTTCAACAAAGTTATTAACAATGTTGTAAAATGCTTGACAATTATTGATAACATCATGATACCAACATTGTTGCCAGCATTCTGTAAACTTTTTTTAAATTTATAAAAATTTAAATAATATTTGTTACCAACGTTTTGTTTAAAATATTTGCTAGCAACAAAGTTACGAATTTTAGAAGCATGTTAATAATATTGTCACCAACACTGCTGACAACATTATTTTCCCGACGGGTAGGGAATAAGGCAGTCTAGATCAAAGTTTGTTGGTAACAAACGTTACTAGCAAGTTACCAACAATGTCGAAGGCATATATATTTGTCATCAATATTGTTATTTAACTTCCGTTCATCATTCTTACAATTTTGTTAGTAACACTGGTGTTTTCAACAATGTCAATAACACATTTTCTATCAACACTGCTAAAAACTTGTGTACCAAAGCTTAAAATTCGTTGATAACGTTTGGTAACTAACATTTTGTTATTAACATTGTTATTGTTATTTTTTTCGGTGAAAACTGGGATTTTTATTTTTTGGCTTGTAACCAAGTTATAACTAAACGCGCTTCAAATGCGTTGCAGTATGATAGTAAATACACTTTTTATACGAAACTATTTTACATGAGCACATTGTGCCTTTGTACAGGAAGATAATACACAGCGAAGGACGGAAAGTCATTGTTATGGAACCAAACTTATTAAAAACATTTGTTTAAAAATGCTCCAGCATAGCTAAAACTGCCGTACTTCAAAATGTACTGATCAAATGTATGTTGAAACTCAGACAAAACGTGTACTGATCATTGCTACAGACTTTTCATGTATAAAATGATGTAGTAACAGCTGAATGTTCCAAAGTAAAAATGGATCGGTGGATATATTGCACGCTGGTCCAGCGTTTGGTTCGTTGTGGCGAGGCGGAATTTGAAGCACGTTTCAAGGTCGTCCTTATAGCTCCATCACTTCTGAGTCTCTCACACTTGCTTAATGAAAACGCTGAAGTTAATGTATTTTAGAGATGACGTCTTAAGAGTGAGTGATTGTCACCATTGTACTGTTTTAACCATGAATATGGTATGAACACAACTCCATGCTTGGATTCAAAATTATATAGGTAGTAACATATGAAAAAAACAGACGAAATAATGTTGCACATAATACTACAGACAGATTCGAAATACCTCGATTAGATCATAGATTAAAAATCCACTTTATCACAATCAGAAAACCCTAATTTTAACAGATGACAATACGCTACAATCCAACTAATTAGACTATAATATCTGGCCAGAATCAGTTCTTTGGTTGTCGGTACAAAATGTAATAACTTTATTTTCTCAGAAGTTGAATCTAACTAATAGGTGACCAGAAGAGAGTACTTGGTACACTTTCAAAAATCTTTATAAATTCCAAAACGGAAGACATTTTTAAAGATTTTGTTGTAAATCCAATTCATAAAAGATTAAAATACCAGAAACGGTTTGGACCGATTGAACAGTTCAGGTGACATGTCATAGTGCGAAATATATTCTATTGTCCGACATTTTGAATGTGAGGCATTGGTCAAATATATAATTAAGTTGTTGTTGATTAACAATGTGTCTAGAGTTTTGATGAATTCCCCTAACGGGTCTCAGGTTTAATGGGAGAGGAAATGTGGGGAAGACATACACATGCGGTAAATCCACCTCATTAGTGTGTTTGATACTACATGTGAGTCTATATGGCTGGAGGATTTTTTAACGTTGGAGCCCTACAAGTGCTGAAGCACTTAAGGCGACAAAGTATACGCATCACGACTCGCCCTATCTTCGCTTCGCTAATAGTTCGCCTCTTCGTGATATTATTTGGTGACACCATAAATTGATGCTATTTTTTTAAAGAAAGTGACCTGTACACGCCTACACAACCTTTCAAAGCTTTTAGTGATTCTCCATGTCCATGCCTAAAACGTACCAACAGAACCCCAATTTTTGCCGTTTACTGTAGCTAGAAAAATATGTGTAAATGTTGCTGACGTCCTGAAATAGGTATACACACAAGTAACATTCTTTGACTGTTAATCGTAAGGAGACGTCAATTATACAAGTTTAGCAGTTTTCTAATGAAACTACTGTTGGCAAAAGTTCTGCACATCGCTCAGTCACAGACTAAATAGTAATATAGACGTGAAATGACGTGGTGGCTCATATACGGACAAACTTCGTCGCCTATTGGCTGCCCAAGTTTGTTGATACCAGCACCACGTTTGTTTGCCTCCTGCATGTTACGACATATTTCCTATTAGCCAGTCTGGGATGACAGCTAGCAGGGCATTTGCCAAACGCGGATTGGCGGTAAGCGTTTCTGACATGTTGCTGGCCAGCGAAGCCATTTTGTTGGCATGTGTTTGCTATTTGACTTCTGTATTCTACAGTATTCTATGGCTTGGTGACCGGGGCAGACGGCCACGTTTAGCAGCTGAAGTTTATTCAAAAAAAAAATCCCGTTTCATAACAATTAATGCAATTTTAATTTTGAGTTCCAGTGTAATATTGCTCACACTAAAAAAATTACACATTAGGAAACACAATTTTCAATTCCTTTAAAAAATAAAATAGCATCATATATTCTTAAACAATCCGTCGTAACTCAACCTCTGTACATACTTTACACGAGCATCTACATCATTCTATATAAAGAAAGAAGAATTTTTATACGTCCCTACAGTAGTTTTTTTTTGTCTGCAATGTAGTAGGAACGTTCCCAAGAGACACACTCGGTGTAGTTTAATTAACTAGTTTGCGACAGCGTGGAAGTAAAAAGTTACACGACGACTACACATGGGTGGGTAGCGTCGTCGCAGCGAACTGCAATGAACCTCCGACCTGCTCGTGTGCAGTTACGTCATCAGCCGTGGTCCTCTCCTGGGGACAGCACGGCAGGTCACAGTAGTCCACGCCGTGTTTCGTCCGACCCCCTCGTCTCATCTCATCCGCGCGCGAACCCATCCCCCCGCGGCAAATTGCCTTAGTTCCGTCGGCGAGCAACTTTTCGAAATTCACTCTAACTCGAGAAACAAATAGAGGGATTGGAAGCTGCTGCTGTTTGCTTAGAGTCTCTGTGTTCAGCCTCCTCCCCCCTCCCTTCTCATCCCTTGCCAACCCGGCAACCACGTAACAAACCTCACCAACCAACCACGACGCGGGGAGGGCTAACCACAGCTCGTGGCAACGACACACGACAGACCGCAAAGACGCAAGACGTCTCCTAGAACCTCATCAAGTCTGAGGCGATGCTCGTACGTGCTTGACATTTCGGCAGTCCTTCCCTAGATAGGCTGAATGTGTGTGTGTGAGGCAGAAGCCGTAAGGTTACCGTTGACAGACGTATGTTATGCATTACCGCCTTTCCACGCAAGCTGCTCAGCTGGCTGGCAGTATATTACTGATATAATTTCCCTTACGAGACATTAAGAGGGCGTGGTACATAATTCAACGCTATAAGCATTAATCTATAACTGTAGGTTTTTGAAGTCAACTAGTGGAAATTGAACAATAGCAATCCTAGACAATAGTTTTAGCCAATGTTTTAATCAAAATTGTTTCCAGTGTTACGAACTTCTGAGGCACAATCTCTGACACCGGAACCTCGTGCATTTAACTGCCACGCAAGAGATCACGCGTAACGAATTAGTAATTCTGGATTAATATTTACTCATAAAGTTGGCAAATACCATTATATAGGATTGTCATTGAGTATTATATCCATATTGGCTTAGAAAAAAGAATAGAAATCAATTCATGTTTTCAGCGTTTATCTATCTACCACGAAATCTTAAACAGTTATTTATACGAAACTACTCCATATGCGTATTTTGTGCCAACCTACGAAAAAAAACCACTTCATACAAGGTCGGACTGTCTATGTTAAGACACTAAGCTAATTTAAAACACTGTTTCAAGGCCATCCAACACAGCTAAAAACTGACTATTCAGACGACCGTACTTCAAAATGTACTAACAGGATGTATGTGAAACTCAGACTGTAATGTGCATAGAACTTTTATACAGACTTTCCACCAATAAAATTATATGGTCACCGCTTGGATTCCAAAATAAAAACGGATCGGCTGGAATCTTACACGCTAGTTCAACGTTTGGCTTGTAGCGATGCGCTTCAAGATCCCCCTTACTGCTCCGTCACTTTTAAGCCTCTAACGTGTGGGTAAGAATGTGAAGTAGATAATTAAACATTAACACTCCACTAGAAATACACACGGTTTTGAAAGTCAGAACAGGAAAATTACAAACTTATGAGCAAACATTTACCAGAATGGTGCATTTGTTAAGCATGATTTCGCCCCAATTAAATGTATGAGATTTCGGCATCAGAGATTGTTCTTCAGAAATAACTTACTCGAGGAAAAATTTTGCTCAGAAAATTGGTAAAAACTATGGTCTTGGATTTCTAATTAATTAATTTTAATTTGCAAATTGGCTTCGAGAATCCGACAATTTTGAATTGATGCTTTAACTGCTGAATCACGTGCCTTGGCATCTTAAAAATAAATAGCGATAAGGGGCAAGGCATCACACTTCGAAACCTGGCGTCCGCAAGCTGCTGCTAAATACTGAATGAGTGAGAGATTTTCGTCAGCGCTTAACATCGAGGTCTTCAGCGCTGGTGAGGGGTGACATGAGTTGAGTATGGAGCAGCGCCGGAATGAAAGTGTGGGGGAAACGGGAGATCTCCGAGAAAACCCGCCGACAAAATGCATCGTCCGGCA
This sequence comes from Medauroidea extradentata, assembly GCA_003012365.1. Lineage (NCBI taxonomy): Eukaryota > Metazoa > Arthropoda > Insecta > Phasmatodea > Phasmatidae > Medauroidea > Medauroidea extradentata. The sequence continues at coordinate 7,544 of PNEQ01037023.1, forward strand.
CGATTCCCACATGCGAAAATCCTGGGACAGACCCCACCGGGAATCGAACCCGGATCGCCTTGGTGGGAGGCGAATGGTCTGACCATTCGGCCGCCGCTGTCTCTAAGACTACTTCAGATCGAAATTTATAAAATTAACTATTTCCATGTTATTTACCACTTAAATATGGTTGTAAAACAAAGCGTATTTTTAAAGCTATACCATTTATTTTAATTTTCCTGAACATGTATTGACCTACATTACTGACAGTCTATCACAGTTACATACAATTCGAGTATCCAGCACACATCAGCTTGGGGAAAAAATAAAGCGATAAGAGACACTGCGCGCCTGTATGGAAATGTATTGATGCTGAAGCTATATGTGCAAAAATTAAAATTCTCGATGTCCCCGCGCGTGAAAGGTTAGCCATTATATACATTAGATGTGAAAAACCATGGGAAAATGCTCAAGTCATCTTGGTTGCCTATACATTCACGTAATTAATTTTCGCTAGTAATTTTTTTCTCCAGTTTTGAAGGCATTTTGACACATCTTGTTTAGTTCCAGCCTAAGTTTCTCTCTTTTATTTGTATTTCCTTGCTATACCAACTATAGTCTCTTTATGGAACTGTACGAAACTTTTTGACTTCGCCAATACTGGAGTGTTCCACCTTTGTTATTTTATATTGTGTGTTTATTTACTATGAATTTTCAGTTGCTCAATGACATTCAGTAAAATGGCTTAGTTTCAAGAACATAGGTTCAGACGTAATTAATTTACACAACGTGAAATCAATAAACTTAAATTTCCTGTGATGGTTTACGGGGTACAGAAACCATCACTTTGTTTGTAATGTGATAATTCCCTGTTGGGATTGATTGCGGAAATTGCATATCAATACAGCTAACATAAAGTGGCAGCGCATAACAATCTATTTATGTGCCCCAATCAGTCCAAAAAGATTATAATACCCTAACTAAGCAACATAAAAGAACTATTTCAGCATAGCCATCGGTGTATTAAAAAGAATGCTATACAGCTGGCACGTGGACGTTGTTGCAGCGTGTTTGGAGAAAGATTTTTAAGAGGTACTGTTAAAAACATGCGTTCGATATATTTATCTACGAAAAAAAAAATATTTTAAGAAATAATTTTATCCCGGGGTACCATGCTCAAAAAATTGTTTCCGGATACATCTAAATGGCTAAAAACCTCTTTTTCATACTGCTGTCACATAAAATAATACCAACTGGAATCGTTAAACAAGAGTGGAGAAGCAAGCACTGAACTCAGCCATGGAATTCCCGAAAAAAAATACTATGGTAAACGTTTTAAGTCCCATAGCAAAAAGCCAGCGACCAAAACATTGCACGCCGTTTCGTGCCTCGCACATAAAGGCGATACGGTTGTTGACGAACGTGTCAGTATGGACCTTATCGCTCCCCTGTCTCCGTGCCTCAGACGCGGCAGGACGTTCTACAGGGAAAACTCATAATTTTGTATGCGTATGAAACAGCGTTAGTTTTGTAGAATTTACTTTCAAGTACGTTATCCACTCACAAAAACAATTTAGCTCAGCCAGTTTTCTCGCAATGGCATTTCAAAAATCCAAACTTGCTTGTGTTTAGTTAACACATCCTCCGAAAACCAATCAACATAATAAACCGAAATAGTGTACAGTACAAGTAGATGCCACGGGCTAGGGCTTTCAAGTGTATAAAAACCTAATACAAAATATTTTTGTATATAAAAATGTCTTAATGTAGCGAAATAAATTTAAAATATAAGAAAAATTTTAAAAATAAAAAACTTTGTTTGAATAGGTTTTTATATAAGTAAAACCCTAGGCAGTGACATGTACGTTTACTGTAAATTATTTCGTTTCATTATGTTGGTTAGTTTTTGGGGGGTGTATGAACTAAACAATGCACATTTCGACTTTGAAGCGCCATTATGGTAAAAATGGTTGCACTATTTTTTTTAAAAGAGAATAATGTACTCCCAAATAACATCCACAAAACTAACACTGGTTTGTATATATATATTAAAAAATTATGATTTTGTTTCCTCTCGAACATCCTTAAGGCCTTGTTACGGAGTTTTGCAGTGATTTCGAAAATATTTTTTTTATTGCTACCTAATACTCATATCAAAATTTCGCTCCACAGTTTTGACAATTATATGTTATAATTTGTAGCTGAATTTTTTGTAGAATTATACTGAACGGTATTTTAGATTTCATTACCCAAAGTACCACGCTTTTCGTCGTGAAAATAAGCAAAAATGAAAGATATTATTTTTTTGCTGGCGAATGGTACGTTATTTTAAAAAAAAAACGCGTCCACAGTTTTGTGCATCGTGTGGCTGCACATTGACTCAATTGTTTTCAAAACTTTAGGCTAAACAATATTTGAGTTATTGGCACCAGTCTGAAAAAAACTCGGGAACGAGCCCTTACGTTCTGGTGTCCTAGCGTGGAAATGTGAAATCAAAATTAAATGTTTTGTTTTGAGGTAACATGCAATGTTCTGTGCTTGTTATTACGTAGGCAGTTCCGTTTGATTATTTTCAAACTGCGTAGTACTCATTTTAAATAAAAGTATTTTGTTTAAGAAAGGAAATAAGAAATAAATATTGTTTGTAAAGTTCTCTGTAAAACATATAATTGTTGTTAAGGGAAATTTATGGAAATAAAGTCAAAATACTTTAATTCTAAGAGTTAACCACAGAGTAGCGTAAAGAATGTTGTTTGCGGACAGTAACTTAACTGCGAAGTGAAAATTGTTTCATTTGTTCCGCAAACAAATCATCACCCTAACATACATCCCCTGTGTTGTTTGCATTATGATTTATTTCTGAAGGTTAATTTAAATACGTGTGTAGTATACAAACTTTGTAAGTAATTTAAATGGGGTTGTATATCAGTGTGACTAGCAGTTTGAAAGCGGGAGAAGAAGTAATTGGGGCATGCATAAATATCCTTCCCAAGGTAGCAACAAAAGCGCAGACCCCAGACAAAAAGTTTGCATTTATTAAATTAGTGCGCAAACAAACTGAAAGTTAGTTATGAACAAACAAACAAAAAAATCAAAGGCACCGTCTAGTCGGAAAGTTACGGGAAGTAACGAGATGGCGATTTTTGTTTCGTATAATTACGAGCACAGTTTTAAACTTCTGTTCAGTGTTAAATAAAACGAAATTAAAAATAGCGGACCATCTGACTACTATACGGTGACACTCCTGGAACCTGACTTGAAAATTAGTTTTAATGTTTATTTTTGTCGAGAACACATTTCATTCTGGCTGAAACACGGGTCTCAAAATCATGTGTTATCAACATCAGTGAGTTTATATATATATATTAGCAGTAGCGGCCGGCATATAAGTGCACAAGTACACGATCACACCCAGTTTTCTGTGAAGCAATTTTGTAAAATATTTAAAATATTCTTGTGTGTTTTGTAGCGCCATTACAGTACAGTTTGAAATGTTCGTCTAACCTATCACAAATTCACAGACTGTTACTGAATTAAGGCCGGGTCTCAAATAAAGAGTGTGTACTCTCTCACTCTCGCCCACTCTGGTTCACTCTTTAATCAAATTGAGACAGTCACCCTCGGATGCAACCTCGAAGCACTGCAACCTAGCGTGAGAAAAGTAAAGCTGGGAAAATAAATGAGTGCAGAAAACTCCCAGTAAGTGTTTTCCAGTTCCAGTTTTAGGTTATGGTTTGAATACGAAGGCAAACAAGGATGTCTTCCCGCAGAGTTAGCGAGAGGGTACAGTGAGAGAGCATCGTCGCTCACTCTGGCTCACTCTCCCTTTCATCCTCTCTCCCTCGAATTTGGGAGATCAGAGAGTACACTCTGTGACGTCAAGAGGGTGCGAGGAGTGCTCTCTGGGCTATTTGAAACACAGCCTAAATTATAAGTGATAAGCAGGGCATCACTTATTGCTATAAACTGCAGGACAGGGAGAATTTTTAACCGCACCATCACAGCTCTAAAATTTATTGTGGAATGTAATTGTAGAAGTTTTCTCATTTATGATTAAGTACTTATGTAGCAGGACCTAACCTCTCTTTGACAGCGATGTCATTAGAGACAGAAACGATGATAAAGAAAGGAAACGAGTTGCTATTTTTAAGAAATCATGGCAACATTTACCTGGAGTTATTACGGTGAGCCATACAATACTGAAATCAGCCTCGCTGGACCAGAAATCGGAGACATGACCTCTCGAATGCAAGTCTACTGCGCCGTTTCGCTCCATCCTGGAATCGACCCCCTGGTTGTTTACGCAATAGTGAGCACGTTTTAATGACCTACTACATTGCTCAATTCAGCTCATTTATATCTGATCGCCAATTTATTCTAGTAGGCTTTACGTCTCGTCGGCTTCAAGGTCAACTGAGACGGTTACACCCAACTTCACACAAGTACTGTAACTGGGAGAGGAATAAGTAATGCATTATGTGAAGGAACTAACCATGATCCACAAGGAGTGCGGACGAAAGCGAGCACTTGCTCCCCTCCCCCTGTAAAATTAATAATTTTGTTTAGTTTCGTTGAGTCATTCTTTACTCCTAAGCTGATCGGAATAAGTTTTCTTATGTATTTGAAAAAACAATTCCGTAATATTTCTTCAGTATTAACTTTTAAGGTCATGTATATATATTTTGAGTATATGTAATGCCTTTTACATGCATGTATTGTTTTGTCCAAGTGTATATACTGAAGCATTGAATATAAAGGTTACTACGGTATTTTATAAAACATATATTTGCTACAGTTATATATTATTTATCTTCTATTGCTTATTCCTTTGACGTCTTTCTTGTACTTATTCCTGGTGTCGCCCAACGAACAATAACAGTATTCCTCTGAAGCTCAATTCGTTACGGTTGTGCTATCCCACAGGATTTTTAGCCACTTGTAAGTTAAAACACTGCCACGTAACTCATAAACACAGTGTACATATTTCATTGTTGTCGAAAGCTGAAGTAAGAGATTACAATATGTAGTGGCTGAGTAGGTACGGAATGAGTTATTTTTGTGTGGTGACAGCTTACGAAATGTAAGTAATAATGTGTTATTATTTTGTCCGTAAAGTTGATGTAGTAGAAGAAACGCTACCCTGAAAATGTAATTTAAAACAACATTACTGTAATATAAATTTTGGTATCATTTTGTATTCAAAGATTCAAATAAATTTTGTATAGTTTTTTATAATTAACTTATCATACAAACTAAGAACAAATGTTCTATAATATAAGTGTTAATGCCTGTGGGAAAATGAAAATTCGCTACCTGTTCCCGCTTTCGGGTAGGATCTCATCATGTATGGGAGAAGGCAGAGGAGAATGTTGGCCCAGCTGCTCGAATAGCGAGACATATTTGTTGCCCGTCTTGCCCGAGAAATGGATGGGTGAGGTGAGATGTGTGTGGAGCAGCGACGGAATGAGAGTTCCCCGAGAAAACCCGCCAACCAGCGGCAACGATCGCCACGTTTCCCACACGTAGAATCCGCCGGTGATCGAACCCCGACTGCCTAGCTGGGAAGAGAAAGGTCAGACCACTTGAACACCGAGGCCTGTTGGAATTGTGTTAAAATAAGTTAACTGTGCAATAAATTGTGTGGTAATAATACATTGAGAATACTAACGAGGAGGAAGCTCGTTAAAATAAATACATCGTTGCCAGTGTGATCGCGCATATAACCGCGGCCTAGCTTCAAGCGGGCACTTGGTTTGTTGCGCTCGATGAAGGGAGTGGCGTGTGCTGAATAGAGTCGGCTGCTTGGCCAGAGAGAGAGAGACAGCCAGAGGGCCCTGCTGGGTCAACAAAAGACTGTCGACAAGGGCAAGGGAGGAGGGAACAGGCGGATTATGAACCAACAATGGGCCGGCTCATTAGGACGCGCTGATTGGGTGGAGTCTCTGCTGTCACCGACACTAGCCGAGCTCTGGTCGGCCGGGGGGAGAGTGTGGGCTTGCAAGAGACGTGTATGTGCGTGGGTGTGTGTGAGTGAGAGAGAGGGTTCGTGATATTCCATCCCCTTGTTGCTTCGTGATCCCAGAGACACAGGTCTCTCCCCCTCCCATCATCAAGGCTCTCGTTCCCAACCAGAAACGGCGCGCCCTCGAGGGAGAGAAGCCCGATATCGCGACGGCGCAAGGAGGGCCATTGTCCAATTGGAATGCCGGTCGCTTCCCCCCTATTCTCTCCTTAAACATGTCTGTGTGCGCTGCACAAAACGCAGCTGAATTCAGTGGGTTGATGCTCAAAGACTGGGACCGTATTTTGGTGGTGTGTGAAGGGACGGCGAGATATAATTCTCGTGGGTCGCCTACATAACACAAATACGCTGAACAAAGGCAAGACAGTGAAGATGATTGTGTACACAACTATACTGCATGAGTCAGGGCAGAGATTTTCACTTTTGTGTTTTGAAAGAATGGGGAAAATAAGACGAAAATATGTTTAATACGTTTCCGTAAATAGTGCATATGGGAGTTGTTCTACTCTGAAAATTGATAATAAGTGAAGAAAATATTATTTTTTAAAAATGTTATATATTATACACTATTCAGTGTTTCGTTGCGTAATATATAGTTTATTGAGAGTTCAGATTAAAAAACAAAAGTACGTTTAAAGTTCATTTCAAGTGTATTATTATTACCAATGAAAACGTAAAATAAATTTTAACTACCCTTTATAAACTATCATCACACGAAATAAATATACTTCGTCCTGACTTATATTTCATAGTACGAAAGCATGAAACATTCCCTTAACAATTATACTGATACGAATATATGTAATACGACACGTACGAATCGAAGCGTTTATCACGTGCTCAAAATAATGAAGTTAATAAATCAAAGTTACTTATTAAGTTGTGGTATGTATGTAGGAAGACACGTTGCGTTCTGAGAAATGCGGAAACCCTACGATTTAGAGTAAATTGTTCAGTTATTGCACGTAACTGCAGCGACAGCAAAGGAGGACAAGTAACCGTTACGAACTATAGCACACTATAGAAGTTAGCGATAAAGTTGGTACTTTGAAGAAATGTTTTTTCCCCTTTTCAGCCATTTTATATTGTATTTCAATTTTCAATATAACCATAGCGCTGTAAGTAATGATAAAAGTGTATAGTTTGTATCTTACTTAAAATTTAACGCGCAAGGTCATAATAAAATACAGTTTTGTTTAGTTATTATTACGTAGAAGGCGATCATAAAAACTGCTCACTTTACCGCGAATAGCCTATAGATGTTCAAGAATGGTGTATCGTCAAGCATCAACATCGCAGCAATAGACATTGAATACATGCTGCTACAGCAGCATTCCGCCTGCCTCATACTTCTCTTTCCTTAACGCCACACGCACTGCCGCAACCGTGCACTGCACAACAGCTACTGGGGTTGCATATACATCGCCACCAAAGGGGTTAAAAACCTACCGGTAAGGACACGGTCACAATAGAAGTATTATCCAATGGTATTATACAGGTTTAGTTTAGTATATTCAGCAGCCATTTTTGACGGAGTTAAAACTAAAAATGTCTTCGAACTTACAAGCTGAAACTAAATCAAATAAATTAACTTTATAACCTTAGTGTTCGAAACTTGAAATGTCACCAGTCAACTGTCGTGCTATTTTACTAATCATGTAGCAATAAAATAACATTTTCCTTTGAGTGAGAAAATTTAACAGTTGTAAAACGTCGCATCAATAATCTGCTATATTTGTTACACAGCTCGATATCCTCGAAGCACTGTGGCAGCCAATAGAACAGCAGAGAAGATCTATCGTTTGAAACAACTCATTAAACTGGTTGACCTTGCATGAGAAGAGAATTCGGTAGGATTTCGTTCTGAGCTCGTGTAACTCTACATAAAGGTTAACATGTTTACGTGAAGTGTAACCGCGGCATAAGTTGTATAGTTGTGGTTCCCTCAGAGCACAAATAATTTTAGCGGGAACTGGGGGGGGGGGGTTAGGGGGTGTTGCGGTGGTATAGTGGTCAGACAACTTGGCGTCCTGCTGTAGGCCGAACCAGGCTCGATTCCTGGCGGAGTCAGTTCTGATTTTTTGCATGGGAACGTTGCTGATTGCCGGCGGATTTTCTCTGGGTACTCCAATATCCCCTCCCTTCACATTCTGCAACTAAACTATAGACGTTTACAAAAATATCACGAGTGTACGATGTAGAAACACTGGATGATCATTAAAATATTTAAAATTCTCCTATAAACTGTAGTATCTCAAATCACACACGTCCTGTGTTAAAACTGTACAGTTATAATTGTGTTTAAGAGGGACACAGTGTTTCATATAAGCAATAGCCAATATAGGTACAAAACCTTCAGTGTTATACATAGCATGTTGGAGCCTAGCAAACAATAAACATTTCCCGCAATTTACTAGTGTCTCTAACGATAGGAAAGACCAAATTTCAGGTTATGTTGTACAACATGTAACCCGAGTATGAAGTTTATCCGTGACCAATTGTTTACCTGACAGCTACTCGATAAACTCCTCACTTACCCTGGTTTTCAGCAGAGTAAGCTGATGTTAGCAGACGAAAATCTCCTTGTTTAACAACAAAAAAAAATTGTAAAAAAATACACAACCGAAATCACAAGGAAGTGAAATAGAGGCTCTATGAAGCATGAAACGAATATATTTTTAATAGAAATAAAATGACTTTAAAGGAATGTTCTGTGAACGTCGTATTTAGTTACATTTTAAACATTTATTATATATATATATATATATATATATATATATGAGATTTTTTTTGGCGCAATATTAATACCGTGAACAAATTATTGGTATTCACCACGACCTTTGTTATAGGCAAAACCCGGTCACGTGACTGAGAAAACATACTTGTTCCGGCTTGTAAGATTCTATTAACTACGTATGTATATATACTAGCTGTCCCTTTGCGGCTTCGCCCGCGTGTACTATAGAAAAGAGTAACTAAATTTTAATAACGTATTAATTGATGGTGTTACTATATTCTCTGTATATCTTTATAACAACAAATACAAACAGTTTTATCCAGTCCACTACGCTGAGGGTTCTTTAATTGCAGAACATCTTTGTTTTTAATTCATCTTTATTTCTCTACAAAATAGCTACCCGGCCGCGGCTTTGCCCGCGTGAAATTATGAAATGCAAACAGTAACTCTGGATAAAATATGTGATGAAGGCATTTAACAGATAGCGTACTCAATAACAGTGAACTATAAATTGTCTTAGCTCAGTGAAAAGAGCGCACGCAATATACTAATATGATGTCATGCCATGTCCCATCGCAAAGACTTGCACAGGATACGAAACCGTAACCCCACCACTACCACACCACAAACTTTGTACAATACCCGAGTGAATACTTAAAGGCAGGCCGTAATAATACTTTCGTATGTACGGGCTACAGTCCAAAGAGGTTTTATTTATGGGGGGTTAGCAAAAAAAAAAAAAAGAACCCCGCAACTCCACAGACTTAACTACAAATTATTCAAGACAGGCCTTGAGAGTTATTTCGCGTGTACAGGCTAGAGGTTTAACTATAAGCAAGAAATAAAAAGGAAACAAATTTTGAACTATTTCAGGTGTTACGAAAGATTATTCTTAAACACGTTTTATTTTTATAGGCTTTCAAGGACGAATTTCCAAAAATCGTTAAATTACTTTTTTGGTATTTACTTATGTTTCATTATAAGACAAAAGCCACCTCGATATCTCTAACGGTTTAGGTGATACCACTGATTAATCAAAAAACTGTTTTATTTTTTTACCGGCTTTCGAAAACGAATTTTAAAAAATTCTTAAATTTTTTTTAGGTATTTGCGTAAGCTTCATTTTAAAGAAAAAATCACTTCGATATCTCAGGTGGTTTAAGAGGAAGAGAGGATTAACTGTAAACGAATTAAACGGCTTTTCACCTCCTTAATAAAAATATTTCGAAAAATCCTGAAATTGATTTCTAGACTTTTGTATTTGCGACCTAACGAAGTGAATAAGATGACGATAGCCCGTCGGGTTCGAGAAATATCAAATATTTGCAAAAAATACATTTCACCCCGTTTCACCACCTTAATAGCCGAATTTCAAAATTTCCTTTCTTAGTGCGCGCCTACGCCACAAGGGGAAACTTCCCTTAAAATTTCACGTTTCTAGGTCCAGTGGTTTGGGCTGGGCGTTGATGATGAACGAATGAATGAGTCAGTCAGTCAGTCAGTGAGTGGGGCACTTCCTTTTATATACAGGTTGGCCAAGAATAAGTGTTACAAATTGATAGGGATGGTAGATGTGCATGTTTGGAACATATTTGATTAAGGAACCCATGTCCGGAAATGCATCCTTATACCTGCAATGGTGCACCAAAGTAAAAGGGGTAGGCAGGCAACCTGGCGACAACAAGTCAGTGAAAACATCTGCTGTGTTGTATTATGTACTACCCGCTTTGACGCTCTGTGACTGTACGAGACACCGTGCATGTGTTACACTCGCTACGTTTATTGTCATAGTTGTAGAGGCTACATGGAAGGCTACACATTGGCAGGGCTAGCCGATATGCATTTAGTGTATGGTGCAGCAGGCGGCAATGGAAGAGAGGTGGAGAGACAGTATCGTCAGAGGTTTCCTAACCGACGGCACCCTGCACACACAATGTTCGCACGCATTGACCGCCGTTTGCGGGACACGGGTTCGCTGTACGTCACGAAGCCAGCAAATGGTTCGAGAAGGACAATACGGACACTGAGCTTTGACGAAGAGGTGCTGGAACGAATTCAGGACACACCATCTACCAGCACACGGGCAATAGCACATGCCATGCACACCTCCCGTCAATCTGTTGCACTGGT